>JAGFPH010003015.1:81396-106501 GCA_018207615.1 Philaenus spumarius
GTATTTTCAATACGCAATGCATTGCGTGCTTCTCACGCCAACCCCCGTATTGGGAGTATCTTCAATACACAACGCATTGCGTGCTTCGCACGCCAACCCCCTTATTTGGAGTATTTTCAATACACAATGCATTGCGTGCTTAACAAGCCAACACCCCCGTATTGGGAGAATTTTCAATACGCATAGCATTGCGTTATTCGCACGCCAATTTTAAGCCTACTTACTATGGACATGTGCGTCCACTTTAAAATATTAGTGATTATTACTTAGAAAGGTACAAAAAATAAAAAATAAAGTAATTTCTACTCATTTAGGCTATAAATATAAAAAATAAAATGTCAGCCCTTAGCATAGTAGCAGTGAACGTGTTAAGTTCTTGTTTCATAATAAAATTTAATTGCAATTTACTGCTCAGGTGTGTACCATGTTAAACAGAATAACGTCACTCAGGTACACTCGCCCACTTCATCTCCTAAAGCCAAGGGTAGAACATTGTATTTAATCAGCACTACAACGGTACAATTGCTTCATTTAAACATGGTCGAAGCATTTAACGCGTGGTAAAAACAAACCCGCTTTTTGTCAGATGAGGGGAACTCGTTTAGCAAGAGCTTGCGGACAGGTTTGGGTTTGTTAACCGAAAATCTAATAAAGCAGCTGGCCCCTAAGGGCGCTGTAAACGTTTGTAACTGGAAAAATAATTTGTACGAGGCAAAAACTGCAACTGTGGGTTCGTTATTTGGATATGAGTTGAGGTTGTTTTGTTGCTTTTATGTACTTGTTATATTTAAAGGACACATTACAGTTTTGTTTCATTACTTTCTAGTTTATGGTCGCGCCCGTCTGATCTAGTTACATATAGAATGTAGCAATTATAGTGTAATTTAAGTATCATAAATACAGGGTGATTCAAGAAGAAACGGAGAAAATTTCAGGACGTGTTCTACTAGGGAAAATAAAAAATAAGTTCATATAAACATAGGTTTGGAAATGCTTCGTTTTCCAGTTATCTACCATACCAGGAGACTGAGCTAAAGCTCGATTATAAGCAGGGCTATGATTTCAATAACTATTATTGCAAATTTCCGTGAACATCGTTTAGGTTAGGCCTATAATATTAAACAACTAAATAAAGGGTATGTTTATTTAGCAGAAGTATTCGTTGCCATGGTAACTATAAATAGATACAACATTAGGCTTACCTCTAATAAAATACAGTTTAAAAGAAAACAGATGATTATTGTAATGGCATTGAAAACATTTACATCAGCTGTGCTTCGTTTAAAAGAAAACAGATGATTATTGTAATGACATTGAAAACATTTGCATCAGCTGTGCTTTGTATTGTTTAAAATGGACAAATTTCACTTTTTAATTTAATAAAAAGACGCAGAAAACGAATTTTCCCAGACTGGTGACCATTTCCAATCGATTTCTCGTGGCCAAAAGCCCCATATAAAATCAAAAATCCTTAGACGGAGATTCCAGATCCATTTAGCAGACAGACAATTATCTCTCGCTTTAGAAGATAAGATTTTTTGTTTGTATTACAAAATACTAGTAGTACTGTAAACAGTAGACCTCGCTCGTTGAAATAACAAATGTGGTTTTGAGCTTAGGTTAAAAATAGTGTGCCAGTAATGAAGTAGAAGGTTTAGCCAGTGAAAATTATTTTGCAATTTATTCGTCTTCGACTCTAAATACTGTGTGGAGCAACAAAGAAACAAAATGAATGAGATAATGTAGTTGGTAAAGGACTACAACTCCAATCGGGCTCCTTATCTCGGCTCCCCCTCCACAACTCACTCACAGCGGCCACACTGACGTAGCGCAGGAAAGAGCAAGACAGCAGGTAGCGCTCTCTCTCCCTCTCCATAAAATTATAAGGTTTTAAGAAGATATCTAAAGAATAAACGTATAAAACATGTACAATATAAAGTTTACCTTATACAGTAGTCGGAGCAATTCTTAATATTTTTGTAGTTACACTACAGCGCTGTTTCGCCGTTCACAGCCGGCTTCGTCAAATGTAGGACTCAACACTTAAATAAAACAATACACAATAACACTGAACACACACGATAACACGACACAAAAATACAAAGTTTTATCGGATAACTCCTCGTCAAATGTTTCATGAAATAACCGTTCGGAAGCACAGTAACTATGCCGTGGCCACGCAAATATTTATTTACACGGGTGACGCTGCTGCTGTGACGTAGCGCAGTGTGGAAGGGGGCAGCCTTCCGGCCTGTAGTAGAGTCGGACTTGTAAAAACCATACGAATTGGACAATTCAGCTAGACAGTACTCTGATACATAAACTGATCCAGACGACTTTTAATGAAAGTGTTCATGATTATTAATAATTTCCGACATTTACCTTTTGGTTTTTTCGTTAGTCCTTGTTCAATATATTCTCTAACAAAAATATCATAAAATTTCAAGTTGACCCAGTAATAAAATAATATTACCTTGGATTTTTTCGGCCAACGTAATCGTCCGAGCGAATTAGTAAACCAACGTAAGCACCAAGTTTGGACTGAATCTGACACGAATCTGCAACACATATAACGTATCTATATACTACACATATAACTTTGTTTATGCCACTCCAAAACGTGTTCTGGGGACTATGATTGGTGCTCATTGACTACTCCCGACCTTAGGTGTCATCGTAAGACTCACTGAAATTCTGTGGAAAATCGCTAAAAGGATGCGTGTCCGACGGTTGCTAAAGTAAAATAAATAAAAAAAACACACACACACAGTGAGGATACAAACAAAAACAAAAATGAAACCAAACTCATTTTTAATATTTTCTTATTAAATAAATAAAAGACATTAAAAAAACTCTTACTCCTAATATATAATATGCAGTACGCTAACCCCACTTTTACAAGTCTACCTTCCTTGTTATACTATAATTTATAGTTAAACATGTATAATGTTCCATTCCTTCTGACTTCCTTTACATTTACTACAATATACTTTAAGTTACTGCATCGCCCATTTACTGAAACAAATCGAAATTGTTGAAATCAGCTGTCTTAAAGTTATTCAAGAACCTTTAACTAACAATAACTTATCTTTACTTACTTTTAAAGTATAGGTGACGTTTTTTATTTTAATTGTTTTATTTATATTTACGAAACTCTATTTCTATACCCACCAATGAAATTAATTCTATCAGTTCTATCTATTAGTTCTATCAATTAATGAAATCACTAATGTAACACAATACATAAAATACAAATGTCAAGCACTGTAAACCGTAGTTACAAAATCGCCCACTTTAAAGTAGACGATAGAACAGTAAGCGTTCAGGTCTTTATTGATAAATCTCTAACCCCGTGCTTTGTAGACTGTTAGACAAGATGCAATATAAAGTAATGACAGCCTTTGATGGCAGCCTGCAACGGCTTGGGCGATACTTCACCGCGAAATTGGGTTAATTTTCTCGCTGAGATAAAGGGCGTGCAATAAAAAAACCTATAAGAGCGCCACAAAATTACATTTTGCGCCGTAATGGTTATAAAGGTGAGTCTCCCCGCCCTTCTACCTGCTCTGACGAGGGGTGGTTCGGTTTAAATGTTTTCCTCCCTTGTATGTTATACTTTACGCCTATAAGGTGCTGTTTTAATGGTCGTTTGGTTTATATATCGTAAAAACTGAGTAGAATTATTTCGGGAAAACTGTTTCGTTGTGGAAATATTAGTCTATGTATTAAAAATTAAACCCTTTGTAAAAACCTGACCCAAATTTACAAATAATTCGACCACGCAGCTGAACCGCTGACGCGAGTTGAGAAAATTTCCAAAATTAAGTTTATAGGCCTATGTTTTAGGGTTTCAACCAACAATTTGTGAAATAGGTCTATTCACGACGGTGCTGAAAATGGTTCGCACGCCATTCCGCATATTGGGATTATCTTCAATACACATAGCATTGCGTGCTTCGCACGCCATACCGAATATTGCGGGTATCTTCAATACACAAAGCATTGCGTGCTTCACACGCCAACCCCCGTATTGGGAGTATCTTCAACACACAAAGCATTGAGTGCTTCGCCCGCCAACCTCCGTATTGGGAGTATCTTAAATACAAAATGCATTGCGTGCTTCGCATGCCAACCCCACGGCGGAATCCACCCAATGGCTTTGAACTTCTATGGTAGGCCTATTTTACGTTTTGATCGATTTTGGGGAAAACTATAAGGTCGCGTAAAAAAACAAAAATGTGCAGAATAACATCCTACATTTATATTTGTAGACAAAATCTAAAAAACAAATTCATTCTCGTAGGAAAAATCTAAAAAAGTAGTTACTTCCTGTCAATAAAAGTGCTTCCGGTTGTTGGATTTTGTTGGCTAACGAACTCGTCCAAGCGACGTAGACAACCAACATGTGACCAAATTTGAACCAAATCGAACTTAAAATGCGGCCGCTAAAGTGCGAACACATATATACATACATATTATGTATATGATTCTTAATGACACCCCAAAACGTGTTCTGGGGATCATGATCGGTGCTCATTTGTTACTCCCGACCTTGGGTCTTAAAATAAGGGCCACTGCAGTAGCTCATTTTCCTATGGAAATTCGCTAATAAATAGAATAGAACATATATTATTATTCATTTAAACATTACCTTATTACAGTAAGATTAGCTTTTCATAACATATTTTTAACTGTAACCTTACGGATATTAAACATACGCACAGCTACATATATACACAAACACACATTTATATCAAAATAACCATCAGTTAAAATTAAAATTTTCTATACACACCATTTACAAATATAGTTATGTATACACATTCACATAATTATATAGTATTCCTAAGTTATCGAAATAAACAATTAATCAAATTTATCTTTTCATTACTTCTTTATTTGCTAACTCCCATAGGAAAAATGAGCTATTGCAGTCGCCCTAATAGACCAAAGATCGGGAGTAGTAAATGAGCACTGATTATGGTCCCCAGAACACGTTTTGTCGTGTCTTTAGAAATGTTATATACGTGTGTTCGCCCTCTAACGGCCGCATTTTAAGTCCGATTTGGTCCACATTTTTGACACTCTTTGGTTGTCGGACGAGTTGGTTAGGGAAACAATCCAAGAAAAACGAAGCACGTTTTTTGACCGGAAGTAACTAGTTTTGAGATTTTTCTTACGAGAATGAAACTATTTTAGAGTTTTATCTAAAACAGTGACTGTAGGGTAGGCCTATTGTTCTGCACATTTTGTTTGTTTTACACGACCTTATAGCTCGCTTGGTTACCCCGAAATCAATCGGAACGTAAAACACTATAAAAATACCCTGTTGAAAATCCTTGGTATCTTCTGATCTGAGGCCGCGAGATAGGGGTGCAAATTCTGAAAGCAACGCGAAATTCTGCTAATTTCGTTCACACAGACAGCTATTCAGCGCCTTCTTAAGTAGACCAATTTCCCAATTTGTTGGATGAAACCATTAAAAATATACATGTAATTTTGGAAATTTGCTAAACTTACGTTAGCGGTTCAACTGCGCGATTGAATTATTGTGAACTTTCTAACACATTAGCATTAAGGATACACACTATACAAATACACGTATACCCATTCACTCAGTTAAGTAATCAACAGTTAAGTAAAACTAAACTCTTTTATAAGATTCCATCTGCACTGCCATGAATTCTGAATAAATTTACAAATAGTTGACCAATCCCTACCATTAATAAATTTTTGAACTCTGGTTTAGACAATCTTTTCGATGGAAACACGACTTTCTCAACTCTGTTAATATCGGAAATTCAGCTATAAAGTGAAATACATCTTCCTTTACTCCCATATCACACTATGAATATATGAAATTTTCCTCTTGAACCTACGGTTTATAATTTTAAAAGATTTATTCTGCCCTGATCTTAAGTGCCCATTGTATTTCACTTGTTGTAAACTTATGATTCAAATACCCAATGTCACTTAAATTTAAATTTGCGTAAATTACGTGCTATTTCCCCCTTTGCCGCCACTAAGAAATTTTCTGTGTATCTGTGTAATAGTGTATCTTTGCGTCTGTGTATCTATGTGTGTGTGCATTAGTGCATCTGTGTATCTGTGCATCTGTATATCTGTGCATCTGTGTATCTATGTATCTGGTATCTGTAAATCTGTGTATTTATGCATTTGTGCATATGTACATCTGTGTATCCGTACATCTGTGTATCTGTAAATCTGTGTATCTGTGTATCTGTACATCTGTGTATTTGTGCATCTGTGTATCTGTACATATGCGCATATGTGTTTATGTAAATCTGTGTACCTGTGCATCTGTGTATTTGTGCATATGTGTATCTATGTATTTGTGCATTTTCGCACCTGTACATCTGTGTCCGTACATCTGTGTATCTGTACATCTGGGTATCTGTAAATCTGTTTATCTGTGCATCTGTGTACCAGTGTATCTGTGCTTTTGTGCATCTGGTATCTGTACATCTGTGTATCTGTACATCTATGTATTTATGCATCTGTGAATCTATGCATCTGTGTATATTTGTATATGTGTATCTATCTACATGTGCTTTTGTGCATCTGGTATCTGTAAATCTGTGCATCTGTACATCTGTGTATCTGTGCATCTGTGCATATGTGTTTATGTACATCTGTGCATCTGTGTATGTGTGCATTTCTGAATCTATGCATCTGTGTATCTTTGTATCTGTGTATCTATGTATCTGTGCATTCGTGCATCTTGTATCTGTAAATCTGTGTATCTGTGCATCTGTGTATCTATGTATTTGTGCATTTGCGCACCTGTACATCTCTGTCCGTACATCTGTGTATCTGTACATCTGTGTATCTGTAAATCTGTTTATATGTGCATCTGTGTACCTGTATATCTGTGCTTTTGTGCATCTAAATCTATGCACCTGTGTAACGGTAATATGTGCTTTAAATTGCGAGACCATAAAAATGTGCGAATGCACTGCTACCATTGTATGCAGTTTTAAAACAGAATAATAGAAAGCACTCTACAAAGAACCTCCAACCATACAATTAAATGTTGCAGTTACAGTAAGTGTACTAAATATTTCTGATCCTGTAGAAACAGACTAACTTTTAATTAAGGCACTGTGACAAGCCGCCTTACAAAGAACTTTGCATAAAAGTGAAATGAGTTTTCTCGAATTGAAATGAGAAAAGTTTCCTTGTGTTTTCAGGTTAAATTGAATTTTCGTAGACATGTCATGTGTGCCTCCTTCTTGTTACTTCTCGACGGGGGCTCTTTCTTTGATTTCTTCTTTAAAACATCGTTGCAAATGGTTGCTTTTATAAAACTAGCTGCCGTACCCGTCTCTGTATTAAAAACTGTAATACTAAACCAAATGTATTAGTCTTTATGAGAAGTAAAACAATTTATTTAAATTTGTTTGAGATTGGAAGCCCTATTTCACACCTGGAAATAATAATAAAAATGCAAGGGTTTACTTTAGAATAATATGAACCAAATGTGAGCTCTCTAGCGTTATGGGACATTAGTGAAATTAATCTATGTGTATAAAAGCAAAATACCACTCACTCACTCACTCACTGACTCACTCATCACGATTTCTCAAAAACTACCGAACGGATTGGAATGAAATTTGGTATGTAGCTTCCTCTAGGTCCATAAGTGTTCACTAAAAAAACGTTTTAAAAAATTGGGAATTTTTGGGGTAAAAATTACTAAATCACGATTTCTCCAAAATTACCGAACAGATTGGAATGAAATTTAGTATGTTGCTTCCTCTAGGGCCATAGGCGCTCGCTAAGAAAGGGTTTTTAAAAAAATCGAAATTTTAGGGGGGTTTGGGGGGATCAAAGTTATTAAATCACGATTTCTTCAAAACTACCGAACGGATTGGAATGAAATTTGGTATGTAACTTCCTCTAGGGCCATAGGTGCTCACTAAGAAAGCGTATGAAAAATTTCGAAATTTTAGGAGGGGTTTGGGGGGTTCAGTAAAGATCTGAAATTTACTAACATCATAATTTCAGATCTTTTATTATTATGACAATAGTGCTTTTATTATTTAAGATCTATATATATATAAGCCAAATACCACTCACTGACTGAACACTTAAAAAGAATACAATTACGTTAAAAATACTGAAAATACCAACCACCACGGGCAACGCCGTACGGGTCAGCTAGTTTTAATATATAGGTGTAGTTACCCCATTGTTTACCCCATAGACGAAAGTGACCGAAATGCGATTGGTTTAATTTTCCTATTTACAAATTTTAATGGGTATTTAAGTTTAGGGGTTGTAGTCACATATTCTTCCCTTAAATTCAAACAACTAAAATGCAAGAAATTGTTGTTTTTACATATAACATAAGAAACAAACTTGCTTAGTGTGCGTAGCTCTCTACGTAGGGACAGCGGTGGTTCACGTATAGGCACTGTGGTACTGCAGCATACTGTCGATGACATTTAATATAGTGAGTAATTTATCTTTAACTCTTTCTTCAAAAAATATACAATCCTTATAAATTTCTTCAAGCTTGTACAATATATAATCCTTAATCTTAGTGTCGGTAGCCATCCCCCAGTTTATGAAAAAGATATAAAAATCTTCTTGCGGCACTGTGCGCATCACGGTTCATGAGCATGCGCACATGGAAAGCTGCAATCGAGGCTGCGATGGAAGGAGAGTACTGTCACTCCCGCAGTGCCGATCCTGGCTTGTTGTCGGAAGGTAGTATTTTCTTGACTCCGCGTGGTAACACAAGGTCATCGTGTTCTGGAAGTCTTCGAAAAAATCCTTTAAAGGTAGTAAATAGTATTTAAAAAAGCGGAAATTTGACCATTTTCCATTTCTATAAAAGTTTTCCCGTATCGGTACAATAATCGGCTGCTTTCTCTAACAAAATATGAAAATGTTTGGACATATACTGTACTAGCTGGCCCGACCCGGCTTTGCACGGATAGACAAATCAAAGTTAAATGTATATCTATTAAAAAGAAATATTATATCAATAAATATATTACACTATGTATTTCTTATGGTGATTTTTAGTAACTTTGACCCCCCAAACCTCCCCTAAAATTTCGAATTCGTTTAAACCCTTTCTTAGCGAGCATCTATGGCCCTAGAGGAAACTACATATCAAATTGCATTCCAATCCGTTCTGTAGGTTTTGATAAATCGTGATTTTGTAACTTTGACCTCCCAAAACCTCCCCTAAAATTTAGAATTTTCGGAAACCCTTTCTTAGTGCGCGTCTAGAGCCTATAAAGAGTATTAGTGCCAAATTTCATGTTTGTAGGCCTCGTGGTTTTGGAGAAACTGTGATGAGTCGATGGTATTTGGCTTTTATAAGTAAGTATAGATTATTAAAATGTAATCATTTTTTTCTAGAAAAACTTAGACCAAAAACTTTATAAATTAAAGGCTATCCGTAACAGAAGTTTATGTTTCTATCTTCCTAAGAAATCATGCCATTCAGCCCATCGAATGGTCTATAAGTTTTGCAGACCGATTATGTTTACTTGTTTAGTTTTCAGTTATTTCATAAAAGAGAGATTTCTATTCCTGTGATGACCCTCTTTACTAATATGTTCACCTACTTAGTAGTTTCCATTACACCTGCAACCCATCACAAGACGTCTTCCGTCACTTTATGTCTACTCCTGAAACAAGTCACCTTTCTCTCCCACCTTCTCTAACCTAAATCACTCTCCCGGTAGCATGTTAAGCGCTGATAACACAACTCACCTTGTCGCTTTAGCCACACTACATTACACCGTCACCTACACACTATACGGAGACGCTGAGCTTCGACGTTTTCACATGACCGAGTTTTGATGTACTAACAACTTTAAAGCTGGTGAAAGGATTACTCAGTGTCTGGGCTGACAATCGTCTTTACCTAGAGTACAGGTTTCCGATATAGAAAATGCGTGTGGTAAAACATTAAAGTAACTTGAGGGTTAGTTGATAAACATTAACAGGTTTGAAATAATATCTCTATTATAAAATCGAAACCCACTCACTCACTGACTGACTGATCACAGTATCTCAAAAACCATACTACCCAGGAACTTGAAATTTTGTACACATATTGTTCATAGGCACTAGAGGCGCACTAAGAAAGGATTTTAAAATATTTGGCCTGTAAGGGTTAAAATAACCCCTAAAACAATAAATATTGTTTTTTATATATCACAAAAACCCTACCACCTCGGAACGTGAAATTTGGTACACATATTTTTTATAGGGGCTAGAGTCGTACTAAGAAAGGATTTTTAAATATTTGGCCTGTAAGGGTTGAAACAACCCCTCAAAAATAAATATTGTTTGTTATATATCTCAAAAACCCTACCGCCTAGGAACATGAAATTTGGTACACGTATTTGTCATCCGCTCTAGAGGCGCACCAAGATAGGATTTTGAAAAATTTGGACTTTAAGGGAAATATTGGACAACCCATAAAACAATAAACATTGTTTGTTTTATTTTCCTTAAAGCTATAAAGCTAAAAAATTTTACATTTATTTCTTAAAAGATAGTACATATAAAAAATATGAAACCGGTTTTACATTTTATCATGTTCTGTCATGGGGTGAAAATTTAGTAACAAAGACTATAACTATAAATATTAATTTAATACCGTTTAATACGTGAAATATTTAGTACACAATAGTTCATAAGCCCTAAAGGCGCACTAAGATAGGATTTTAAAATATTTGGCCTTTAAGGGTTGGAGCATCCCCTAAAACAATAAATGTTGTTTGTTTACTTTCCTTAAAGCTGAAATTTTGTACATTTATTTCTTAAAAAACTCATATAAAAAGTAAATGACTTTTACATTTTTTTACGTGCTGCTAGGGGTGAAAATGTGAAAACAACCCTTAAAAACAAAAATATTAATGTTTATACTTTGATTAAAACTAAAGAGCTGAAATTGTGTACATTTATTTCTTACAGGATACATATAAAAATAAACCAGTTTTACATTTTGTTACGTGCTTCTAAGGGTTGAAAATGTAATAACCACCCCTAAAAACAATATATATTAATTGGTATTCTTTCCTTAAACCTAGAGAGATGAAATTTTTCACTTAGTAATTTTAAGAAAATATTTCAGACGTAAGCTGATCAAAACTACCCCGATCTATGTATTCGCATATTAAAGAAGTATCTGGGTGGTATGCAAACATCAAGCTAAGACTGTGATTTACCAGTCTGTAGATTAGCGGTTGAAAATGAAGACACGCTTCACTCTGATTTTTTGTATTGGTTTAATTTATTCAGCACACATACCGTGACGAGGACGATTAACGGGCAGCCAATGAACAATAAATATCAAACTAATTGAAAATACATGTTATAATTCACTTTCGTTAATAATAGATGAAAGAAAACGAGAGAAAAATAAGAAAATAAATTAAGAATCATGGTGATGCAAACAATAAATTCCCTGTAGCGAAGCTCAGGTATTCAGCTAATTAGGGAATGAAAGGTAATATATTTCGAAAATACGGTAGGTTATTATGAAACCGTTTTGTAACTATAATAAGTCTTTTTTTCATTAACCTTCTAAATTAAAACACAAAAGATAGAAATAAGCAAAAACAATATAAATTACAAATAATTCGATCTCGCAGTTGAACCGTTGACGTGAGTTAGTGAATTTCCAAAATTAAGTTACATGTTTTAGGTTTTAAACCAACTATTTGGGAAATTGGTCTACTCACGAAGGCGCTGAATAGTTGCCTCCGTGTGCGAAGTATATGAGTAGAATTTGTTTGCACCTCACCCTCAAGCCCCGTGCTAACGCACTGTTTTGTTCCGTTCGCAGCTAAAAAAATTTGGTTACTTCCTGGCGGTCTGCCTCGAATCAGAAGATGCCCCCGTGGATTTTAACCGGGTACTTTTATGGTATTTTACGTATTGATCTATTTTGGGGGAACCAGACGAGCTATAAAGTTGTGTAAAAAACAATATGTGCAGAATAACGCCCTGTATACTCTCGAAAAAAAATATTCTAGTACGAAAAATCTCAAGAAATATTTACTTCCTGCCAAAAACGTGCTGTTGGTTTTCGGATTTTTCGGCTAACGATTTTGTAAGAGCAACTTAGAAAACTAAAGTGTGTACCAAATCCATTAGAATGCGTACACATATAAATACAATTTTTAATGGCACCACAAAACGTTTTCCGGGGACCATGGTCGGTGCTCATTTTCTACTCCCGACCTTAGGTCTCACCATAAGAGTCACTGCGGTAGCACATCTTTCCTAAAGTTCGCTAAAATTGACCGTAAATAAATTAAAATTTCCAACAAACACATCTCTCTATGATATAAACACGTTTTTCTACTTCTTCTTCTCATAATTATAAAGTAATAAGAATAGCTACTATCTATCGGAAACACTGCCAAGGGAACGGGCTTGGAACAATTAGCGGTGAAAAAAGACCCTTTTGAGTCGGTAAGAAGAAAAATAAATCTCTCTATTATATAAAAAAAAGTGTTTCTCCTTCTTATCATAATTATAAAGTAATAAGATTATATTAAATACGTGTATTGAGAACGAAGACGTATTGCCTAACTTCCAGGCGCACAAATTCATTAAATCGATTATGAAGTCGAATTCAAGTCGAAAAAATAAAGTTGAACGAGGCCCTCCGGAGATCGCGAAGTGATCGGAGGTGTGGTGGGGGTTGGCGAGCGGAGCGAGCAGGGGGCCAAGCCCCTAGTTTTATGTAAAAAATGTTTTATAGGTCATTTTGAACACTGCGTAATTGTTTGTTGTTCTTGTTGTCGATTGACAACTAGAAAAAACACACATAAAAACTAACTGTTTTGACATTGTCATCAAAGATATCCACAAAAACAAAAAAGAGCCAGAAACGGCAGAAAATTGTCTTCTTCTGAAACCTTTTTTCAAATTTTGTGTCTTCCGCAGACGAAGGACTGCTAGAGTTTACTACGCCATAATGTCACTACTTCACTTACTGCGTTTGAGAAATTAATTTAAATCATATATTTATGACAGTTTCCACCTCTGCGGCTGTCCCAAAGCTGTTTTTTCATTAGATTTTTCAGTTAACAACACATTGACTTTCGACTATAGAGACCACAGATTCGTCCCGTGTACGATACACAATTACGTGCAAAACCCCATCACATGTACCAAACTATACGACACAGATAAGCCTTAATATACGTGACATAGGCACAGTTATTGTCAAAGTTTACTGAATTCGCAGAACTTTAGTAACGGTTAGTGTCAGTATATTGGACAACACTCCGATGGTTGTTTTATAACTACGTGACGAGTATTTTATAATGTGAAAATGCAAATATTTATTAAAATTCAGGTTTAATATAAATTAATGTTTTCTTTAGTATTACTATTAATGAAGATACAATGCTGAGGTAAAAACCAAATAAGTTATATAATGAAATTATTTTAATGTTTAGAAATATTCAGAGTAATTTTTCATTTCATTCGTCATTTTATTTCATTTTTATTTTCGCTTGAAAAAATTTCATTTGTATGACCAAAGTCATAATATACTTTTAAAATAATTTTCAATAATAATTTAGAACAATACAACAACTTTTCCGCCCTAATTAATAACGAACAAAATACAATTTACTAGTATTAAAACATAAAACACCATTCATAAAATACTCAAAAATTACAGTTTAACAGTATTAGTGCTAAATTAACAAATTTCTAAGTTTACGTTATTATAATATTAAAAACTAGGGCAAAACCCCTGCGTGCTTCGCACGCTATCCCCGTTGGAACCTTCTATACAAATAATCATGCTATGTTTTCCTTATAATAAAGGTATAGCATTAATGATAACTCCAAAGCTAAGATGGTAAATAATGTTAAATGTTCAAATCAAATTATTTCGTTTATTTTATAACATCAGTTATAATAAATGTCAAAATAACCAGCAATGATCTGGTCTACACTTTAATGAAAATCTAATCTAAAAGCTAGAAATACACATAATTGCTTCAAAGTTTGGAATCAGCTGTTAATGGAAATATTGGAGCAATCAGCAGTTTTATCTGTTATTTATTCGATTGGTTGCTATGGTAATGAATGTAAATACATGTGTTGGTTCATCAGTCTAGGCCTAACCTAAGATTTTTTCCGACTACATTTACAAATATTTAATTAAAAAATGTTTTTATCAAAATGAATTATAGCCTATATTCATTGATAGTATAGCTTTTTATTAGTAAAACTATTTTTTCAATCGGTTCAGTAGTTTCAGAGATTACACCCTCCATAAAAACATACAAATTTTACCTGTTTATAATATTAGTATGGATATCGCAAATATTTGTTAATTATATTTTTCCATATTGATATATTGAAAGGTTTATAATTTACTAATATTTTAATGAAGAAACTAATAATCGTATTTGTTTATATGTTAGACGAAGATGTACGAATGTTTCCGAAGTTAAACGAATGGGTATAATTTCTTTAAATTTGCATATTGAATATATTGATGTAAAAAGGTGTATTTATTTTCATTTTATAACCTCAAAGCAAATTTTATAACGTATTATTGCCTACATTAGTTCTATAACGCACTAAAAAACCTACTTTACAAGACTTTATATTATTGATTAAAGTTGTAAACATAACTTCACAAAGTATAATCTGCTCTAGGTTTTCTTTAAGTATTGCAGATGGCGGGTGAAATCAGCTGTTCCGGACGTGTATGTTAATGGGAAGGATTTTCTCGATTTTGATACAAATTATCACGTTCCGCAAGATCCACGCGCAATTACCCAGTATATTTTAAAGGCAAACTAAACCTCCAGAGAGTTTGGAAAACAACTATAGCACGGAGTTGTCCTGATGTAACAATTTGAGCAAACAAACCTCAAGGTTGGTGAACTGTAAATATTTGGGGAAATAAAATAAAATCTCCGTAGAGCAGGGCGAAAGTGCTGCCATCAGCTAAAAGGGAGCTGAGTTGTTTTTCGTTTTGAATTGGCTTCGCTAACGTTTGTTTGCTAACGGCGGGAATACATTTTACACACAAAAAGACGATAATTTCTTTAAATTAATGCAAATTATAATTTTGAGTATTTCATCAGATTAACTAAGTATTTTTTTTTTTTTTACCTTCTTTTGTATGTCAATCTAATCCTTTGTTTCTTGTTTTATTTTGTTTCGTTTTTTTTTTTTTTTTTTGTAGGAGAGAAAACAAAACAAATTATTAGATTGACATACAATAGAAGGTACAGACAAATTACTTAGTTAATTAATACACTAATCCGTTGGCTACAGAATGGAATTTCATCAGAACCTTTTCTGAACTAAAATTTCATCTTTTTATTACGAAAAAATATGACACTTTGTGAGGAGTATCTTGAGCAAGTTACAAATTGACAACATTTTTAATTAAACATTTTTCGGTGTGACGAACGAATGAGTCAGCCTATTTTTAATTTCCTACCACAGATATTCATTTTTCTCAAAATGTTTTAATTTTGTTTTACCTCAAACCTTACTTGTCCATCACATATTTTTGATATGGGTTAACAGGAGGGGATGAGTGTTTTGGGATCTTGTAAATAGGTTTATTTATAAATATTTTTTTTTATTTTTTTTTTATTTTTGCCTTTAGGTGAAACGACTCTTCTGTTGCTAGTCACCTGAACATTCTTTGTAAAGGAATTTCTTCTTCTCCAACCTTGAGAAACACCTCTAAACGCAAACCTTCTAAGGTAAGTGCATACCACAATATAAAACGTAAATTCTGTGTTTAATGTTTAACTAATGTATACAAAAACTGATAACCTGACTAAGATAATTTAGGAATTGCAATTTAAGGTTCTCCAGGGGTGAAAAATATTTCCGAGTTGACTGCAGCTCTCCAAGCGGCACACCTGTACACTACTAGCATTGAGTTTGTGAGCGTTTCATTCTTCCGCTGACAAATATAGGGCAACATCATAAAAACGGAAACTATAGGTTTACAGACCTAAACTTGAATGCAAATTGAAATGCTCACGCGTGACAATGTATGTGCGTATGTGTCATTAAACACAGCTTTCAACAAATTCAAAATTAAAGAATATATAATTTTTCTAGAATTCCTCCGCGAACAACAAGTTTATGCGATAACCACAGAGTGCAGGCTAAACACTCGATTAGGAATACAAATTTGGAGCGAACATGCCACCACAATAAAGCAGAATTTGTAGTAAATTATCCAAATTTATTGAAATTACTTTTATTTGAAAGGTGATGGAACTTAGAATGTTGTGAGCTTTTTAAATTTTTCATATCGGCATTATTGGATAAGAAATCAAGATCGCCAACTTTGATTTTGAGTTACGTCAATGAACTAACTTAGTTAAAAAAGCAAATTTAAAAAACTAAATGATATCCACATTCGGACTGTCCTAACCCTTATAATGACTTATTCAAAATAATTTATTACTGATCATTATTACTTTTGTTACGCGTTTAATATTGCTCTTATGGGAGTATAAATTCGATATGGTTTCTGGGTCTGCCGAACCTTAAAGATACTGATAGTGCCTACAAATGATAAATCGTTAGAATACTCGCAGTATAAACTACAGTAAACAATTTTTATAATTTTTTACATTATAAACATAATGTAAAACATGCCATTACAGTTGTACATGTTTAAACTGTGTAAAGTTTCCTCTAAACAAGTCACTTTACTTTCCCTCATTGCATTATAGCAATCCCGCAATTAGAGTGCGAAACTCACATAATATATACCGTTAGTTTTTAATAACACCCCAATACGTGTTCTGGTAATTATGATCGGTGCTCACTGACCACTCCCAACCTTATTATTCGTTTACAGTTTAGTTGATAGCACGGGCCTTATGTAGGCTTGCCGCGCTACTACCTGACCTAACTACATCGGCTCATATTCACTATCACATTGAGTTACGAATATCCTTATCTCAGTGTTTAATTCAAGATCCAAAATTCATTATTTCAGTAACGTACCTCATGTTTAAGTAAACCCGATTATGAAGTTTCCCAATAACTAGTTTAAATGAGTTTTATAAGGTTGATGTTTTCATGCGGGCTATTATAGTAAGTTCTCCGTTTCAATAGCATTGACAATGCCTGCCCTTGCTATCAACTAAACTGTAAACGGGCAGTAGGTATAACCATAAGAGTCACTGCAATAGTTCATCTTTCCTATGGAAGTTCCCTAACAAACCCTCAAGAAGTAAACTCTGATCAATCGCATATATATACAGAGTGTTCATAAAGTCCCTTTAACCCCCTTTATTATTTTTTTTTACTGAAAATAAGTTAACAAAACATTGTATATATCTTGTGTTTCATAACAGGATACATTTTTTAACATATCTTACCCTCTATGATTTGGGTGGCTTAAGGAGGTAAGGGGGTTTAACAATTTCAAATACAAAGGCAGGTCATGTAATACACAGTTGAAAAGCTTATTAGAAGAGAAACACAATGGCGCAAACTAGAGCTTAGTATCTTGCTTCGTTTCAAAGTAATGGACAATCAAAGTTCTGGAACATTATATTTTTATTATAACATCAAAACAGTTTATTAATTTGTTAATATTAGGAATAAATAGGTTGTATGTTATTTTCCAGAATTTTTGAGTGTCGATTATTTTCGAAACTAAGTAAGATATAAAGCTCTAGTTAGTGCCATTGTGTTTATTAGCGAATTTCCATAGGAAAAATGAGCTATTGCAGTGGCCTTTATGGTAAGATCCAAGGTAGGGAGTAGCAAATGAGCACCGATCATGGTCCCTAGAACACGTTTTTGGGTGTCATTAAAATTCATATGTATATATATGTATATATGTGTTCGCACTCTAGCGGCCGCATTTTAAGTCCGATTTGGTTCAAATTTGGTACATATGTTGGTTGTCTACGTCGCTCGGACGAGTTCGTTAGCCAAAAAAATCCAACAACCGGAAGTACGTTTTTTGACCGGAAGTAACTATTTTTTGACATTTTTACTACGAGAATGAAAATTTTTTAGAGTGTTTTCTAAAAATATAAATGTAGGATGTTATTCTGCACATTTTATTTTTTTACGCGACCTTATAGCTCGCTTGGTTCCCCCAAAATCGATCAAAACGTAAAATACCATAAAAGTACCCTGTTCGAAGCCAAGTGGTGCAAACTCGCGAGGCTACTAGGCGCAAACAAATTCTACTAATATATTGCGTACACACAGAAAGCTGATCAACGCCTTCGTGAATAGACCTATTTCCCAAATTGTTGGTTTAAACCCTAAAACATAGGCATTACAACGAACCCCATTGACGTTGTTCTGCCCCACGTTCGGGAGCCAATTAAACAACGAACAATCGCGTGCTGACGTTCTTTTGTTGTATAATAAGTTACAACACCTACTGGAAGCCTTTAGCCAAAATTTTATCTTTAGCTTAGGTGATGCAACTGGGTGTCTGATACCTATTTCTATAAGTATTTCGACTGACTCTAACACTTTAAAATAGCTTCCAGAAATTAATAAGTTTACTAGCTCTGAATTTAATTTATGAGAACTCTTGATTATTTTTGATCTCAGGGAAGTGAGAACAGTGGAACAGCCCTTATAACTTAACTTATTTGTGCTTTGATTATTTCTACAGCTAAACACATTTATTTGACTATTTCTAATAAAGGAAAATCTCATGAATGGATAACCATATAACAGGTAATTGATTACTCTCAGTATTTCAGTATAAAAATTAATAATTAATTTATTCAAAATTCAAAATCAAAACCTTTTCAAAATTAAACATAAACAACTCGCTTTTCTCACCATCTGCTTGTACATATAATTTCTATTCAATATTAATGTTAAACCTATAATTCTAATTTCTAATAGGCTTGGCAGACAGTCTAATTTTATAATCAATTTAATTTTAATTTATTTGAATTTAATTTATTTACATTTAACTTTAGGGAATATCGAATTTACATTTATTTAATTTATGATTTGAATTTAATTTGACACTACCCTATCTCAACCAGTACTTTAAATATTTTTATTGAATTTACTCAGGCAATTAATTAAAATGGGGGACAACGTATTCTCGTTTACACAGACCTTAATTCAGCGTTTTTCACCTCCGGTTTTCCGTGATGGATGCCGCTATGTTGATGGGCTGGTGCTGGAGCTGATATGATGCTGTGTCTGGTAGCCTGGATTTTCTGATTTAAAGTTGTTGGGTTGATATGATGGCTACAGATGTACTTGAAGAGCAGATCTGGTAGAATCTAGTAGAGTTACAGTTGATCCTATTTTTTCCTTGGTTCGTGAGAAGTGAAGTTCCGTTTAGAAGATCATGTCCTGAAGGATTGCCTATGTCGTCTCAGTATCGCCAAATAGAGTTATTTTTGCATTAACTCATTTGGATAGGCCGTAGAGTTAATCCTGAAGAACTACTTCTGACTTGTAGTTTATATTTAAAAGTTATTTAAGTTTAACGAAGAAAAAATATTTGCTGCAGAGTGACGTGAAGTCTACATTCGTAACAATTTGAATCTCGAGTGAGTTTTCGAGCGAATCCGAGAGAGTCAGCGATTCCGAGAGAGTAAGCCAGAGTAAGCCAGAGTAAGCCCGTGGATTTTTCGCGTTCAATCCTTTATACACTTCGTGACGTCATTTCTTACATGCCCTTTCCCTCATTTTTTCATTAAGCCAATTTTTCTTTTGTATAAACTTTTTTGGTCTTGAAATGTGTCTAAATTCGCCCTGGTTAATTTTATATAATTTTCTTATTTTCTTTTCTTTCCATTTTCCTGGAAAACACCAATTTCTCTGGTTAATTTGGTTGTTAGTTGACGCCCCTTTCTGTAATCGCGACTTCATCCCTTCCACTTTGGCCATTGCATCTTACTTGTTTTTGATTTCCCGCTGTATCTTTTTTTCCTTTTAAGTTTTCCTTAATTTTCTTTTTGCACATTTTCCAGATTGTTCTTGGCTATCCGTACGTTTTTGAATCGTGTCTGTACTGTGATTTTTACGCGTGCGCGGCACGTTTACAATTTTCCGCGACTTCCGCGACTGTCTTTCGCGTTCAATGTCTTTTTTGTTCGTTTACGCCGATTGTCTTTAACACCTGTACAGTTCTAACACTTTTCACCGTTTTTACTTATTTTCTTTCTTCTGGGACTTAGCCTACAATCGCAAAAAAGTTCTTTGGGGGTTTTTTATTTACTACGCGAAAAATATTTAAGTTACTGGTTTCCTAACAATACAATGTTAATCTAACCCTAAATCTCTTTACTTTATTATTTTTTTAAAATTCAAAAATTCACCTTTTATTACTTTAAAAGGCGTGAAAACTCTCACCATTTTATCTTAATTTAATTTTACTTTTTGTTCCCTTTTTTACACAGAACTATTCATTCTTTAATAACTCTTGTGAGTGAAAACCTTTGATTTTAATTATTTCTCCCTTTTTAGGGTGTGTGAAATTTGACACTTGAGCTAACTTTTTTATTTTCAATAATTTGACTTTTTCTTATTTAACCTTTTGTTTTTGTCTACTTATGTAGATTCCAAAAATGTCTGACTTTTTCAGTTTCGAGTTAAATTGAACTTTTCCCTTAACTTTAACCCCTGTTTACTTTGGTAGTGTTACCTTTTATGATTTGAAATTCACACGGCCGTAACTCACGCGTTTAGCGCTTCGTATTAAACCATGAAAACCACAAATGCATAAAATTCCTGGATTCCTTTATTCCCCCAAAACTCAGCTACTTTCAGGCTGTCAGATTTCCTTTCTTGACGTGTCCTAGATCAAGGTTCATCTTGGGAGATAAGCCTTGCTCTGATTTAACTTGTATTTTCGACCTACAATTGACACTCACCGAAGTCCGGCCTTGAAAACATCGAATTTTATAATTTAATATAAAAACCGATTTTTCCCGCCTTACAACGGCTAATATCCGTTGTAGCTACCCCTCTGAAAATATCTGATTTCTAAGTTCACGCAGAAACCCAAGATATCTAAAAACCCCCTCCCTATACTGTGAAAAACATCAACAAATCCCTTTTGGTTCAATTTACTCTCCACCCCCGCTTCCTTCTATACTTGTCTATTTGCCTTCGCCTTTTTAAATACAAGACCTAATTTAATTTACTATTTTCTAACAAGTACAAATTCATTTCTCTCCACTTTGGAGTAATCAAGCTGAACCCTCTACATTTACATACATTTATATTATTCAATATTATTCTAATCCAGCTTCAACTGCAAGCTTAAGATCTGCTAAAAAACATACAATATTTTACATTTCAATATATCTCGTTGTATTGTCTTAACTCCATTTGGGAGTTTTCTGTCCACTGAAATTCACATACATGTCTACTTAGTTTATTTCAACACTAGGTCTATTCACAGGGAACTCTAAATATTGCCTGATAAAAATTGAATTTACTTACAATTACTATTGTACTGGATTTGAGATATAACCTAATTTACTATTTATATACTTGAGTTTAACCCTTTTCCTGCGTTTTTTTTTTCTAATTAATGAATTTACATTTACTTGTTTTACCATTGAGATATTTTAACCGTTTGCGTTCACCTTTCCTTTCTAAGGCTAGTGTTTATGTGTTATAAACACTCCCCCTCCAAGCGCTTTATGTTTTGTATGCCCTGTACTCATTCATATCACATCTGACTTCAGGTTCTCCCCTCCATTCTACTTTACATTTAGGCCTTCTTGTATCGTATGAACCCTGATCAGCCTACGTAGAATTATCGCTTTCCCTTTCTCTGCTTGGCTTGTTTATTTACTTTTGCGGTCATTAACTCGGAACATCTGTTTAGGCTACTATGCTTTTGGTTTATTTACAACTTAATGTTAATTTTTGTTCCATTGGTACTTCTGTGAATTTTATTGCTTAGACCTTGTCCTACCCTACCTTCCAGACAGTCTGTCACCAACCTCCCTTTGTTTTCGCTCGGTCTACTTTTATACCGGCTGTGTTTACGAACAAAAACTTTCTCTGTACCGTTATAATTTACTGTTAGGCCTACAGCTGATTTCTTAAATTTGACTTTGTTAGAGCTTAGTGTTCTACCATCATTAGACGTGTTATGGTTTCTGTTTATTCCTCCGATTGAATTACGTTTATTATAGTTAAAGTTTCTATTATACTTTGTATTAGAACTACAGTGTTTATTGTTGCGTGAATTTGGTGCAGTGATATTTATGTTACAACGTTCAGTTCGTTTTGGATTTTCGAAAAATAGCCTCTCTCCGCAATTATTTGCCGCCTGTGTGTTTGGAATCTTAACCTCTGCACACTTTACATCGATTTTACTTTTATTCCTTTTTAATATTCGCGAATGTTCATCGTTTGTTTCTTTTGAACAATTTTTTCCGATGACATTTTTATTTAAAAATCTTACTTTTTGGCTTTGGGAAGGTTGCATTTCTTTTGATACAATTTTCCTGTCCCTATTACCTAACTTCGGTCTATTTTCGATAACCTGAACTTTTTCTACGCCTAACTTTATCTCCTGACCTTTTTCTTCCTCTCCTACGCTACTCCCCACTGAAGTTTGTTCCGTACATCCTTTACCTTCGCTTTGATCGTTTTGATTACTTATAATTTCTTTTACCTGACTTGAATTTACTGTTTCTTTATTTATTATTGAACTTTCTTTATTTGGTTGGTTTGGTGTCAACCCTTTAAAATTTTTTCCATGATACCGTGACGTTAGGCTGAAACATTTTCCCTTAATTTCCTTTATCGCCTGCTTTCTGTCTATGAATGGTAACTGGATAGTTTTCTCCCCTACATTTAATATGATAAATCGTTTATCCATATTAATGTCTGCTTGCATTTCATATAAGAAATCGCAACCCAATATTACTCGTGATTTCAACCCTTTTACGACTAAGAGTTTTACTTCTACGGTTTCTGACGCTAATTTTATTTTAATCATTATTTGCCTAGTTACTTTTTGTACTCGACCTTTTAATGCTGTTACAATTTCAATGTTAGACGCCGGTAACTCCATAATTTCTACATATTCCGCCTTCAATTGCTCTAGGTAATCGAATTGTATTACACTTATTTCGGCCCCTGTATCTATTTCTATGGCCGCCGGATTATGCCCTATCTTCGCGTAAATAGTAGGAATATCTTCAATGACTATTTCTTGAATACTTTTTTCCCCTTTATTACTCAACAGATCATCCCTAAGGTTGTAATGTATCCGGTTAACAAGTTTATTCTTAGAAATTACTTCACCGTTACTGTCGTAACTCTTCGTCGCGGGTTCTATCCTAGCGTGTGCCTTATCTTTTTTTATTTTAACATGTTTTAATCTATTATTATTATTTTTAATCAAATTTCTTGTATATTTTTTATCTACAGCTCGCTCGTTCCGAAATTCCGTTAATCCTTCGCAAGCCTCACTTCTTAGTTTTTTGGCCGCTGATTTTGATTGGGTTTTGATGGAGAAGGTCTATTGGAAATTGGGTGTGCGGTATTGTTAGGGTTTTGAACATAGGATCGCTGTGAAGGTGGGTTATTATAGGTTTGGTTAGGCCTACTAGAATTTATTGTATTATTTATATTCCTGTTCCCTCTTCGGGCTTCGTCCATCATATCTATTTGATTTAGAAAATTTATAGCGTCTTTAATCGTTTCGCTTGGCTTTCCCATGCATGCTAACTTTATCTGATCATTAAAATGTTGTAAAATGGTAAATACTAAGAAACCTTCCGGGAGCTGCGGTTCTAAGTCGCTGGCTTGATTTACAATCCGACAAAAATAATCGGTCCGGCTTATATTACTTGGTTCAAAATATTTTCCACTCTCGATTTTATTTCTCACAATTTTTTGTTTTTGTAATGACCAATAGTTCGCTAAAAAAGCTGCGCGAAATTCTACATATGTACTTGTGGCCGTTTTCATAACCGTCCACCATTCTTTTGCCGATCCGAAAAGATGACGTTCCGCCATTTTTAACTTCTCCGGCTCTCCTAAAAACGGGTTTAATTCCTCCATTAAATTTTCCAGCTCCCTTATAAAAGTTCTCGGACGCTCCCTTGAGTTTCCCCAAAATTCTAGTTTTACCGCCTCGCTTTCGTACCTAGGTGCTATTTGCATCACCGTTCTGCTTATTGGCCCTTGACTACCAATTTCCCCTAACTTCTGTTCTATTTTCGCAACTCTCTTATCTACAACCGCAAATTTTTGATCATTGAGTTTATTTGTATCCCTACTCGCGCTTTCTAATACTTGAATTGTCCCAGTAATATCTTCAATTTTTTCCGCCACTCTATTATTTTGTTCTATGCACCTACGCGTTTCCTGGTTCAAATCCTCTTTAATTTCGCCGATTTTTCCGGATATCAACTCATACAATGCTTTCTGATCTCTTTCCCTTTGAGCTTTCTCTTCTTCTTTCTCTTGTTGTGGACGATTTTTTTCTAACTCCTTTTCTTCCCGGATTTTTTCATCCTTAAGCCGCCTTCGCTCCTCCTTACGTTCCCTCTCTTCTACTTCTTTCATTTCGACACGTTTTCTTTCTTCTTCTTTTTCTTTTTCGGCACGTTTTCTTTCTTCTTCTTTTTCTTTTTTCGCCTCCTCCTTGTCTTTTTTATAACTTTCGAAAAAATCTTTCAACTCTTTGCTAGCCATGTTTATTTTCTTTGTTTATTTGTCGCGGATAAAATCTCTCAATAAAATTTTATTTACTTTTATACCCCTTTAAAATACTATTCAATACCCTAATTTAACCCGATTTACCACGACAAAATTTTATTTTATTTGTTTTATATTACTCCCCCTCTAACTCACGAAATCTTCACGAACCCAGGAAAATTTTTAAACACTCAAGAATAGTCGTAGTATAACACAATGCATAGAAATATTCTTAATCTAACACAAAAATGTAAAGCACAAATAATAGTTATGACTGTTCAAGACTAAATTTAACCTTTAGTTAAATTTTCGCCTTCCACTTATGGGCGCCAATTATACAACGAGCCCCACGTTGGCTGCTCCAATTATACAACGAACCCCATTGACGTTGTTCTGCCCCACGTTCGGGAGCCAA
>JAGFPH010003015.1:106601-126485 GCA_018207615.1 Philaenus spumarius
TAAAAACCGATTTTTCCCGCCTTACAACGGCTAATATCCGTTGTAGCATATAAACTTAATTTTGGAAATTTGCTCAACTCACGTCAGCGGTTCAGCTGCGTGATCGAATTATTTTTTAAATAACTTTCGTTTTGTAGTAGCGGCTAAAAAATTAGAGTTTCCTATGTTGCTACGTGAGATATGGCCTCATTATTGTACTCGGTAAAGCTTTGAAGACTGATTAAATGATTTGTCAAACTCATGGCACTGTATCGAATTCAGTTAAGGGTCGACATTGCGACGAATGTCACCTGTTTCTGTTGCGTCTCCAAAAAAGCTACGTAAGCAGAACATAGCCAGTGTAACAAGAAGAATAAAAGACTGGGACAAATCTCGGTTTATAAGTATCATCTTAAAGAAATTTCATGTTATAATTATTGTTTGAAAAAAAATACCAGCAAAAGGATCCAGAGAATAGAAATTTACTAAGAATGTTTTTAAAAATGCTGTAGTTTGATGAATTTTGAATGCTTTTAGGAAGCTTAGTCATGAACTTTGCACCGGCTTGTGAGGAACGATTACTGTATAAAATTATGTATTTTTACAATGCTTTTTATTTACTTCAAACTCGACATATTGAAAAACAACTTACCCATACAAACATAAAACTATTTCGTAAACAATCGCTATCTTGGGCAGTTTGTCTGCAAAATTGCTATTATAATAGAATCATACAAGTTTGTGCTTGTGTTAATTGACAAATATTGACAAACTGGTGATGAAACTTTGAACATAATTTTTAATGAATTTTTTTTAATGAACAATCGTTTTGTAATGGATTCGTTATCGTTTGTTTACTAATACTAGTACATGGTATAGACCAGGGAAATTAGACCAAAATCATCCAGAATAACTAAATATTTTTCTACAGCACCGATCGAGATGAAGTTTTCGGCATGGTATTCGGAGAAGTCTCAGGAAAAAGTCTACATATAATACCTTGTCGGCGGACAAAAAGTGCATTTTGGGCATCTAGAAGTGCATCATTTCCCATAGTTTGTAAAAATTGTTTGAATTCATTAAAACTTATCAAAATTTGTATACAGGAGTTTTGGGGGTCGCAGATTCTGAATCTGCCCTTGAAAAATATTTCCGATCACCCTGCCCCCCCCCCCCCCCCATAGGAGAAGGGGGCACTTCGGCAAAAAATCAAATCGCTCAGTAAATCACTCGAAAATGTACATTCGGGCGTTATTGGGGTCGGTAATTCTGAATCTGCTTTTCAAAAATATGTCCGATCACCTTGGGACCCCCCCCAATATGGGTGGGAGGGGTGCACTTCGGTAAAACATTTGAAGGCCCACTAATTGATTCCACTGCAATGAGAATGTTTCACTTACTTTTTGCCGAAGTGTCCCCCCCCCCCCAGCCCCCATGGGGAGTCCCAATGTGGTCGGATATATTTTCCAAGGGCAGATTCAGAATTACCGAACCCAATAACCTCCTAGTGTACATTTTCGAGTGATTTACTGAGCTCTTTTATTTTTGCCGAAGTGCCCCCCTGCCATTAAAAAATCATGGGGACCATGATCGGTGCTCATTTGCTACTCCCGACCTTGGGTCTTACCAAAAGGGCCACTGCAATAGCTCATTTTCCCTATTAAAATTCGCTAATAATGAACATACTAAATAAGAACAAAGCTAAATCAAGGATACAACCAGTTCATTGGTAACAGACCCTAGCTACAAACAGATTCACACGTAAACTTTACACGACTACACTTTGTACACGAAGTGTCATACAGATAAAATGACGACTGTAATCAGGCAACGGAAGGCGGTACTGAGTCACGAGTCATAACACAGGTTGACTCGAGTCGTCGTGAGACATTTATCACCGGAGATAATCTATTTACGATCTCTGGATTTAATTACACGGGTAATAAAACCGAATGACTTGTATTAGTCCGAGATGAATATTTGCTCTCTCGGGACATGTCTTGTTCGGGCATTAACATCTCTGTCACGGACTCGCAAATTTAATACAATCACTTCTTGTTCCAATGGTAACGTTCTCCTACTTTGTAAGGGTGTATTTGCAACAATATTAGTTCGCATATTGACTTTCTGACTTAGAGTCTTCAATAATTGTTTTGCCTACTGAGTAATACAATATAATCACCGTTTTATCAGACTGTTTTAAATTTAATTAAGTGACTCTACAAACTGATATCTTCAATAGTAATTTATTCTCAAAATGGCTGACATAATATCAACGTAGAGCGATAACTACTAAGATAATAAACGGTACCAGGAACTGGCACATACTTTCTCACAAACATATTTAAATTATTAAACAGATTCACTGTGATTCATAATTGTATTAAAGTAGGAGGGGACACACATTAAAGTAGGAGAGTAACCAAAAATATTATTATTATTAAAACTATTCGATCGATTTCGAACAAATTTGTACCAAACATGTCAATTAGGCCTGTATAGATGCACGAAAAAAGGTTTTGAAATTTTTTGAAAAACAACCCCCTTTTTGGCTAAAAACCCCCAAAAATGGGTTATTATTATTATTACCTAAACGAGAATTTTTATAAAGATGCGGGTTTTTTCATATGGTAAGGTACATTAAAGGCTACAAATAGACCAAATTTTATCAAAATCGTTAGAGCCGTTTTTTTATAAAAAACTATAACTGATTTTTTGGGGGTTTTTTTGCCAAAAAGGGGGTTGTTTTTCAAAATTTTTCAAAACCGTTTTTCGTGCATCTATACAGGCCTACTTGACATATCTGGTGCAAATTTGTTTGAAATCGATGGCATAGTTTTCGCTCTAGTTTTGTATACATACAGACATACATACACACATACATACATACATACATACAGACCGACATTTTGTAAAAACAACTTTTTTGGACTCAGGAGGTCCCAAAACGAATATTTCCACAAAAATCTCAACATCAATTTTTTTGGCGACCAATTATGCGAATGTAAATCATGTGTATAGAAGGTTCCAACGGTGCTGGCGTGTTTAGCACGCAGGGGTCTCCTCTAGTTATAAATAAAACAGCTGATTTAGAATGATGTGGTTTTTTGCTTATGGTAGGGTACATTAATGGCTACAAATAAGCAAAATTTTGTCAAAATCGTTAGAGCCGTTTTTGAGAAATTTTTATATTTCTCGTTTTTTGGCCATTTTTTGGGGATAAAACCCCTTAAAAATCAAAAATTTGAAAAATGAAAAAAGTTCGTGGAGATATTCCAGAACTACACCTACATACCAAATTTCATCAAAATCGGACCGTTGGTATGATCTTCAGCTCTGTACACATCATAACAGACACACGGACAGACATAAATAAAAATGCACTTTTTTGGGTTCAGGAAGCGCCAAAACAAATAATTCCACTAAAAATAATTTTGGCTTCACGGAGCACCAACACAGATAATTCCACTAAAAATAATTTTGCCTTCACGGAGCACCAACACAGATAATTCCACTAAAAATAATTTTGGCTTCACGGAGCACCAACACAGATAATTCCACTAAAAAATTTTTTGGGGTTCAGGGAGCACCAAAACAGATAGTTCCAATAAAAATACGAACATTTAAAGGTATATTCCTATGGGTTCATTGACGGACAGTAAGAAATGATTTTGCGTTAATTCATAAAGTAAAAATAGTAATTCGGGGATTCACTCCCAACAATATATATCAGGTGATACAGCTGCATCGGATCAAGAGCTTAGCAACACATGTTTGTTTGCATTCATTACCATAACAACTAATTTAGGAAATGTATAATCAGTTTATTATTATTTACAACTAACATCTTATTTGAAGAATAATAATTTAGGTTAACAAACTAAATGCATACTCAAACAAAAATCAACGAAAAATGCTTATGGTATTATAATTTTACCAAATTCAAACATCTTGTTTCCTTTGGTTATAGAATAGAATTGATATAGTGGACTGTATCTTTTAAGTAAATACCTTAGTCATTAGTTGCAGTTGGAATGTAGGCTACATAAGCCTTTAGGTTTTTCTTTCTTCCTTTTAAAAGGTTAAAGAATCTTCTATTTTATTCATTAAATAATAAATAAATTGTAATAAAAGAAATTATAAAGAATTATTCAAAAGATTAGTTATTGGTTTTATTAGAGGATTCTTTATAACTAGTAGTTCTGTGAACAGTAGACCTCACTCGTTGAAATAACAAATGTGGTTTTGAACTTAGGTTAAAAATACTGTGCCAGTAAGGAAGTAAGCACAAGGTTTAGCCAGTGAAACATTATTTACAATTCCCGCGATTCCGGGATTTCTAGTTCTCATTTTTATTTATTTTCTTGAGCTTTAACTGCGAAAGATTTTATTTAGGGGCATTGTGTTTTATTTAGGTTAATAATGCGTAAGATAGCTAAAAATATAGCGTTATAGAGGGACAACATACAATTAAATATTTACATACTTAAATAACTCAAACTTAACAATGTATCATAAGTTAACTTAAGTTCCATATAATATTCCAATATTAGAAATAATGAAAACATACTATGTTAAAACGTCGTCATAGTGATCTCAACTCATGTAGGCCTACCAACACTTCCCACGGTGTCCTACGGTCATTTTTTGTATGTCCTTTATCGCCGCGAGGGTTTCATTTGTTTCTTCTCATTTTGTAATTCAAGTAAAGCTAAGTAAAATACTTTTATGAAATTTACAATGATAATTTACAGGTATACAGTTCAATTCTTTGATTTATCCTCTACACTTTCTTATAATAAAATGTCATTTTTGGGCAAATGATATATTCCTAAATTATTATTCAAAACAGGCCTAGTTTTGTTAGTAGTCTTGTAGTAGGAACATAAAAACTGGAGTTTTCAAAATAAGAAATTTGAAATTATTGTATTTGTATACAATTCTATTTAGAACTAAATTACGAAACTTTTTTACATTTATTAAAAAAATTACAATAATTTTTACTACTTTTTATGTCCTAAAGTTAAACAATTTCCTTTCGTTACTGAACGTGATTGTTTCTTGAGCTAATAACTTTCTAATTTTACTTCAATATTTTTTTTACTGGCATATATGAATTCTTTAGGCCGGCCGCACACTACATCGAACGCGACACGACACGACAAGACATTTTGACGGAAGGCGTCTTATACTACTCAATTAGTATGAGTTCAAATGGAGCTGGCGCATACTACATCGAACAAAACGCGACAAGACGATAAAACGCCTTAAGACGTTTTATCCATGTCTGGCGAAGGTACGGAAAATTTCGTCTTACGACAAAACGCGATCAAACAATATCAGAAAAACTGTTGTGCGCATGCGCTTTGGATCATGTGACATCCTGCTCCAATCCTTCAGAGAGCACGTGGGCACGTGGGAACATTTTACATCGTCTGTAATCTACGGCCGAATTTGTTGCTTGGCTACTGTTTTAGTGCATTAACATTTAAGCATTTTAAGGAACTTTAAGCAAGTGAAAAATGAGTGTAGATGACAGTGCAGTTGCGGCCGTAGATGTTGATAAACTGTTATTTTTAGTGCAAAACAACCCAGCAATTTTCAACTCTACATTAAAAGAACATCACAACGTCGATGTTATCTCCAAAATTTGGACTGACATAGGAAAAGAACTGAATGTACCAGGTAATATAATCATTCTCATAAATAAGTTTCATAACAAATAACTCCATTAGTACATTTTTTGTGTAACAATGTAATTATTATAAATTAAGGCTATAGGACTATTTATTTGATTCTATACACAGCAGAGCCAAAACATCCTCAGTGAGGGAGTATTTTCATGTTTTTGCAGATATAACTTGTATAGTGATTTACCGGTTTATGTAATATGATAAATATACGGAATGTCCTGTACGAAATTGAAATTTTGCATAAGTAGGCTATTTTATGACAATGATGTTTAGCTATGAACACATTATCACAATTTTTCAGATTAAAAACAACATAGCGGCTATTTTCAATTTTAAAAGCTTAGTTCTCAAAAACGGTAAATTTTACAACAGATTTACAAGATACAGAAAAGTTGTATAATTTTATTCTCTAAAAGATAGTAATAAGTTTATTAAGATCGGAATATGATTACCAAAGGAAATAAAATGTTTCTGAATAAAAGCTTGATTTTTCTGATGATTTTTGCAAAATAAATCATGTTTTTAAGTAGACAATTTGCATTTACGGTACTCAGTTATTTATAAAATTTATCTTAATAATCTTAGTGCAATCTTTTGGAGGGTAAAATTTTACAGCTTTTTATATCATGTACATTTCTTGTAAAACTTGCGATTTTAGAGATGTTGAGTTTTTAATATTAAAAACAGCCGCTTTTTTGTTTTTGCTTAGTATGAAAAATGTTGATTATTTTTCTATAGCTGTACATAGTTGTCATAAATACTTGTGCAAAATTTCAATTTTCTATGTTCAATCGTGTCGTAGAAAAAACAAGAAAATTATAAAACAAAATGGCGGGTGTGAGGGTAACTAAGAATTTCTAAACAATTTAAATGCGACATTTACATTTTATTTTAACCTAGGAACAATGCATTAAAACATTGGTAGGTTATTCTGTATCACTCTGTATATTGAGATTCATAAAATAACGTACATTGTAGATAAGTAGAAGTAGATAAGTAGAAGCAAATTATTTTTCTAAACGAATACAAACTTGTAACATGTTTATTTAAACAAACTCAGTTATGCACTATGCACACGGTTATGCATACTATCTACACCAATGCCATTTTCTCTTGCCAAGGTACGGAACCTTCTGTAGAGTTAAAATACTTCAGAAAGTTGTCCCTTACTACATAAGCAGCTTTTGCTGCTCTTGCTCTGACAGTCTCTTGATCTTTATCACAGTCTTCATCTACACTCATTAATTCATCATAAATTTCAAAAATTTGCCCTTCTTTAACTCTAATTACATTGTGAAGAACACAGCACGCTAAAACAATACTTTTTGAAACGTCTGGGTGAGTTAACATTGCTGTTTCAAATACACGGAATTTTTTTGCCATCATGCCAAATGCGCACTCAACAATTCTACGAGCTCGAGAGTGTCTGTAGTTATAGATTCTACGTTCCCGTGTCAATGAGGCCTTGGCATACGGCTTCATCATGTGTTTGTGAAGAGCGTAAGCTTCGTCTCCCACAAACACGTAAGGAAATTCAATTTGGTTTTCTGTACATAGTGTTCTCGGTTTAGGTAGGTTTAACTGTTTATCACGAAACATACAACCAAAGGTTGAAGAAAGAAATACACCCCCGTCACTGTTTTTACCAGCTTCTCCTACATCCACAATTAAAAATTTACCCTCTGCGTCCACAACAGCTTGAAGTATTATAGAATGATGTGACTTGTAATTAAAAAACATTGAACCGCTGTTCCATGGAGCCTCGATTCTGACGTGTTTCCCGTCAATTGCTCCACAACAATTCGGGAAATTCCACAGTTCTTCGAATCTTTCTGCTATACGTCTCCACTGGTCAGTTGATGGGACAGTCATCAAATATATTGGAGACAGCTCCTCCCAAATTGCAGCACATGTTTCGGAAACAATTTTCCCAGCAGTTGTTGCACCAATTCTGTGGTTAAAGTGCATGTATTGGAAGCGTTCGCCTGTTGCAAGAAACCTGGAAATAAAAATTATACGTTTATAAATTACATTGTAAATTTATAATTTCAGTTGACTACTTGCCTGGTTGTTATGGCCAGGTGTGTTACTTTTTATATTGTTTAACGCTTAATAACAGTAGTTTTTCTTTCTAGGTAACATCTGTAAGACCAAATGGCATAACCTTAGAAACTCCTATGTTAGGTACCTTAGGGACCTAAAAAAAATGCCCAGTGGCTCTGGGCAAAAGAAAAAAAAATGGCATTTAGCAGCTGCTATGGAATTTATCCTACCGTGGGCTGGACCTTCCCGGAAAATGACAGGCAATCTCAACAAACCTGTTGATCCCGAAACTCCTTCACCATCTACATCTACCCAAGAATCTATCTATATCAACGACGACTTACGCGATGAAGATGAGTTAAATGATGAAGCAAGTGGAGAAATTGGTAACTACAACCCCAAGAAAAAACAAAGACAAACACCTGCTGAACTCGTGGCAAACCCAATGGCTGAATACTTGAAAACTGTCACTCAAAAACATAAAATTCAAGAAGTCAAAGGCGAAAATGAATTTTTGTCATTTTTTAAAAGTTTGATCCCAGATGCTGAAAAATTAACCTCAAGAAGGAAGCGTAACTTTAAAACATCTGTGATGACCAAATTGCATCAACTACTGGACGAACAAGAAGATGAGCAAGCATCTCATCGGAATATTAATATTTCCTCTCGAGCTCCGTCCTCTTCCTCTTACAGCGGATCTAATGCTCCTGAAGTTGTGGAACAGTATGACGGCGATTACAATTACTCACACTATGAGGATCAGCATTCTTCGCAGTATCAATTACATGAACTGTTGGTACTTCCTAAAAATAACCATGTTTAAAAACTCAACTTGATTTTCATATCATACCTGTATTTTATTTGAGTGTTAAATAAAAACATATTCTTCTTGTAAACAAAACTTGCCTATTTATTGCCCTTAACATAATAGATTCTTCATAAATTGTTGTATAAACGAAACGTGCACAATAGGAAGGTAGGATTACATGACAGGTCCCCACACTGGCACTCCCACACACTACCAAAAATACTGACACTTCCATACACCTCTTAACCTAATTTAAGATAACCTAACCTAACTTAATCTTACCTAACTTAACCTGACCTAACTTAACCTAACCCTCACTTAATCTGCCCTAAACTAACCTAACCTAACATTGGCGGTCCATCAAACGCTTTGTCGAGCTGGTACACCCCCGTGTGTGGAAGTGTCAGTCGAGATGTGAATCGTTAGTCAGGAAGCCGCATCCAAGAGGTGTGGGGAAGTGTCGGTATTTTTTCAATGTTTGGGGAACTGTCCGGACACCAGGATTAAGTGGCCTGCATTACAAAATAATTTAAATAAATAAATACACTGACTTACCTCAACGTAACCAAGAGTCTTTCCTCTGGAGTTATGGATTTTCTAAATTTAGTGTTTTGTTTCTGTATCTTAGGACTTATTAATTGCAAGATGTAGTCAAAGGTCGAAACTTTCATTCTGCAATAGTTGTAGAACTTTGATTGATCAGCCCTCAGTTCACCAATAAACCCAATAATATTTCTTTTTTGGTTTATAGGGTGCACCCAAATATTCCTTTTGACACCAGAATCTAATAGCTGTAAAAAACTCCATAACAGTATAACTGTCTCTTCTTCTTCTTCTTCACCACGATCCATTATTTCTCACTACCTATTATTTATTTAAATATTTCAAAAATTTGAGTATACAAAACGAAATACACTACACTGTAAGACAATCGATCTGGCACTAAGAGGTTGTCGGAAGCCGTCGTGTTTTGTCGTGTCGGACGGTGTATGAGGCGCATCCGACAGAACGAAACAGAACAGAACAAAACAAAAGATAAACTGTCTTGTCTTGTCGTGTCGCGTTCGATGTAGTGTGCGGCCGGCCTTAAACCTTTATCTACAAAAAAGCTATGGAACACTTTTGAATTGATTTAGAATAAAGGTATGAAAACATGGTTGAAATACAAAAACTTGGACGATTTTTAACAAATTCGAAGTTTACGGCCATTTTGTGAGCTTACCGTTAGAGATACGGAAAAAAATCAAGAATACAATTTTGTTTAAAATTTAATTTGCTTTTAGCAAAATGTTATTAGTTTTTAAATTCGACTTACGGTTAAGCCACAAACTGGCTTTGGAAAAAGCTTACACTGAGAGAAACGATCCGGCCGCCATTTTTATTTTATTTAAGGGGTTAAAAATGAAAAATGGAAAAAAACCGTATATATACATGGCTCGACCTAGGAATAAGGAACATTCATGCAAAAAATCATCAAAATCGGTCAAGGCGTTTGGCCGTAATCGTGGGACAGACAGACACACAGACGAAATGCCGAACGGTCGAGTTAAAACGGAAACCTTGCTTAAGCTCGGTCAATTAGAGAAAAACAGTTATCAGAAACAAAGAGGAGAAAAGAAAAGATAACAAAACAATAACAACTAAAGAAACATACGTTTCTTTAATAAAGTTTAGTTGATTGATTTCTTAATAATTGTTTTGATGTATCTCAAAAACATTTGTTGTTATTCTATACTAGGGGAAATACCTGCTTGCTCCGCACGCCAACCCCGTTGGAACTTTCTATATACATAATCATGTTATGTTTTCTTTACAACAAAGAATTTAGGATTAATAATAACCCCAAAGCTAAGACGGTAAATAGTTTTAAATGTCCAAATTAAATTATTTCGGATATTTTATAACAGTATAGTAAAGGTTAAAAGAACCAGCAAGGCTTAGGTTTACACTTTAATAAAAACCTAACCGAAAAGTCAGAAATACAAATAATTACTTCAAAGTTTAAATCAGCTGTTTATGGAAATATTAGAGCAAACAGCTGTTTTATTTGTTGTTTTATTCAATCGGTTGCTACGGTAATGAATACATGTGTCGGTTCATCAGTCTAGGCCTAACCTAAGAATTTCGTCCGACTAAATTTACAAATATTGAAACAGAAATGTTTTTATAAAAATGAATTGTAGAATATGTTAGTCAGAGATAGTGTAACTTTTTAATAGCAAAACTATTTTTTATTCGGATCAGTAGTTTCATAGATTACCCCCTACATACACAAACAAACAAATTTTACCTATTTATAATATTAGTCAAAATAAAACAGCTGATTTGGATAAAAAACTTTTAATTTTTAGGTTAGGCCTACATTGAACCAAAACGCTTCTATTTTCAACCAATTTATTCTTCACAACCAATAGTATTTTAGATTAGGTAAAAGCAAACAAAAGGCTTACCGTACTATAAGTCAGACATCTGGAGTTGTATGTTTCTTTCAGTTGGTAGTATAAAAATTTGTTTAAAATGTTGATTATTGATTGTTTAAATATTAATGTTGAAATTACAAAGCGTGACGAAATTCAGATTATTGGTGATGGTTGTGTCTATTTTGATCTCTGTCTTACATTAGCTCTGTATAGGACACCGTTCGGTCGTCTTTCCATGAAAATATCAGAGTGTACAGTAATATGTTTGCATTTGTTTCGCCATGGGTCGCTGCCAGGGGCTGGTGAGCGAACCGTGCAGGAACGGAGCCGATATTTTCAACTTCATTATACCTATAATATACGCTTATAAATGTTAATTAATAATTCATTATGATCAGACTTTAAAACCTATTTGATCTACACAAGCCGCTGTCTGCAAGTAATATCTTGAAAACTTAATTGAATTGCAAAACAAAGGATACAAACAATTAAATTTGACTTTACAACATTATAACGATGCTACTTAATTAAAGGACAATTAAATTTTCTGATATGTTTTCTGAAAGCGTTCGGAGAATGAAATGGGAAAAGTTTGAAACATCATAGACGTGGCATGTGTGCCCGACATGATCTAAACTTGTCTTGATTGTACTTTGAGTTTTACTCATTATCACTCATTATTATTTGTACAGTATATATAAAATTTATTAAAATTTGTTTATTACCTTATATGGTCCGTCACAATCCTTGTTTGTTTGTTTTTTAAATTACCGGTTTCGACATTGCTATGATGTCATCGTCAGATATTCAAACACAGACATCTATACTTATAAAAGCCAAATACCATTGACTCATTGACTCATCACAGTTTCTCCAAATCCACGAGCCCTACAAACATGAAATTTGGCACTAATACTCTTTATAGGCTCTAGATGCTCGCTAAGAAAGGGTTTAAAAAAATTCGAAATTTTAAAGGGGGTTTGGGGGGGGGTCAAAGTAAATAAATCACGATTTCTCCAAAACTACCGAACGGATTGGAATGAAATTTATAATGTAGCTTCCTCAAGGGCTATAGATGTTCGCTAAGAAAGGGTTTAAACAAATTCGAAATTTTTGGGGGTTTAGGGGTGTCAACGTTACTAAAATTCCCCATATTTAACTTTGATTTGTCTCTCCGAGCAAAGCCGGACTGGGCCAGCTAGTAATAAATAAATACAAGTAACACACTATAAAAACACTTAAACAAAAACGCTATACAAGTTTTTAACATTTACACATAAAAGGTGATCACCTTGCATGGTTCACTGTGGAAGTCAAGTGCACACTGCTAAAGAAGGTGGTCTCCACTCATAATGTTTGTGTTCAATGATCCACTGATGTTTGCATGGATACAATTGTGTTGAATATGGCATTTGAACTATGGTGTATTTTATTATTTAAAAGAAGGTCTTGTTGTGATTTTGTGGCCTTATATATTTCTAACTGCTCGAGTGTATTAAGGAGGTTGCCTTTTTTACATTTATGTGAAATATTTAAATTACTATGGATGTTACTATAAGAGAGGTCCTCATCTATTAAATATTTAGCAAAGTTTGACTTTTGTTCGGCAATTGTGCGTTTAGGAATATGTTCTTTGAACCTTCTTGCGAATGTTCGTCCTGTTTGGCCAATATAAAATTTAGGACAGTTGGAACAGGTTATTTCATATACACCTGAGTTTTCAAACTCGTTGTTGTCAATTTGTTCGTGCTTTAGAGCATTCTTTAAATTGTTAGAAGTTCTGTAAGCAGGCATAATGTCGAGTTTTGCTAGTTCCTTTTTCAGAGTATATTCAAGCTTATTACCATATTCAATGGGGACATATTTAATTTTGTTTTTGGGAGTTTTAATTTTCGGATGCATGTGTTTATGAAGGAGTTTGTCTATTGTTTTCGGGTGGTAACCATTAGAGACAGCCATTGTTTAATTATGCCAAGTTCCTTGTTGAAATTTTCTGTAGGTAGTGGAATTTTCAGTAAACGGTTTATAAAACTGTGGTACGCTGCAAGTTTATGGGTGTGAGGATGGTTAGATGTGGCATGGATGGTTGTATCTGTAGTGGTTGGTTTCCATCCATGCCACATCTATGAAACATCTAACCATTCTGGAGGCTAGAAGTCCAAAAATGTTTCAACAAATTAAATTTATACGAAATGTCAAACCTTGTTGTACCGAAATCGTCTTGGCCTAAGTAACAAAGTGCCAAAGGTTAATTTATGGCATTAAAATTACTAAAACTGTTAATTATTCGACCACACAGCTGACCAAAAACGCGCTTCCGCTTGATGGATTATTTTGGCCAACCCCCGTATTAGGAGTATCTTCAACACACAAAGCACAGCGTCCTTCGCACGCCAACCCCCGTATTGGGAGTATCTTCAATACACAATGCATTGCGTGATTCGCACGCCAACCCCACGGTAAAATCCACCACATGGCTTTGAACCGGGTACTTCTATGGCATTTTACGTTTTGATCGATTTTGGGGGAACCAAGCGAGCTATAAGGTCGCGTAAAAAAAACAAAATATGCAGAATAACATCCTACAGCAATATCCGTTGCAACCTTCTATACACTTAATCATGTTTATTAATCCCAAAGCTAAGATGGTAAATAATGTTAAATGTTCAAATCAAATTATTTCGTATAATTTATAACAGCAGTTATAATAAAGGTTAAAAGAACCAGCAAGGCTTAGGTCTGCTCTTTAATAAAAACCTAACCTAAAAGTTAGAAATACAAATAATTGCTTCAAAGTTTGAAGTCAGCTGAATGGAAAAATTGTAACAAACAGCTGTTTTATCTGTTTTTTATTCAATTGGTTGCTACGGTAATACATGTAAATACATGTGTGGTTTCATCGTCCTAGGCTTAACCTAAGAGTTTTTCCGACTAAATTTACAAATATTAAAATTTAAAAAATGTTTTGATCAAAATGAATTAATAATTATAGCCTATGTTTCTCAGGGATGGCGTAGCTTTTTATTAGTAAAAAAGTAGTTCCAGAGATTACCCCTTACATACAAAGAAATTTGACCTGTTTATAATATTGGTATGGATATCAGAAAAGACACTAAAAGTTCAAAATGAAAGTAACGACCAACCAAAAGTACTAAAAAATAGTTTGCATCTTCAAATACTCCGGAGTAATGGTTGTTGGTCACCAGCACTGCGGTTAGCATTGTGCGTTGTCTGTACGTAGTGGGGTGGGGGGATGATTGGGTTGCTGCATAGCTGAGGTAGTTTCGATTAAACCGCAGTTTGGGGCGCGTGCAGTCCGTGGATCGCAGGAAGTGACCGAACCGCACGTCTGGATGCTGGGTCCAATGTCAGTTCCCTAATTATTCATGGATTGTAGGATTGGTTGCAGTAATTAATTCCACATGTGTTCTAACTATACATAACAGTGCATAGGCTATTGCGATGAATTGGAGGTGGACACATTGATGCTAGATGGATTGTCTTATTATATAATACTAGGGGAGACCCTGAGTGCTACACATGCCAATCCCGTTGAAATCCTCTATACGCATAATTATGTTATGTTTTCTTTATAACAAATGTGTAGGATTAATAATAACCTCAAAACTAAGATGGTAACTAATGGTAAAAGTCCAAATCAAATTATTTCGTAACAGCAGTTATAATAAAGTTTAAAAGAACCAGCAAGGCTACACTTTAACAAAATCCTAACCTAAATTTTAGAAATACAAATAATTGTTTCAATTTTTGAAATCAGCTGCTAATGGAAATATTAGAGCAAACAGATGATTACTGTATCAACAATAAACATATTTATTTATTACTAGCTGACCCGTACGGCGTTGCCCGTGGTTGTTGGTATTTTCAGTCTTTTTGACGTAATTGTAATTCTTTTTAAGTGTTCGTTGAATACCTGTGCGTATCCTACTGTGGTCATGAAAAAAGTCTACGCTATTTAGGAAAGCACTGAAAATTGTATTCCTGTAAACAACTATCTAACATGAAGAAGCTTTAAGTATATCGTTTTAATTTATAGTTTTTACTAAGTTTGACTTTCACTTAATTTCATTGACAATGTTGCGAGCACCTACGGCCTTAGAGGAAGCTACGTACCAAATTTCATTCCAATTCGTTCATATAGGGATTTTTAGTAACTTTGACCCCCCTCCCCAAACCACCCTAAAATTTCGAATTTCTTTTAACCCTTTCCTAGCGAGGGTTTAAATTAGCTGGGGGTCGTAGAAAAGATATTTGAATCACTTTGTAACATCCGCGTTAATTTAGGATGTAACAAACTGGTTCAAATAGAGTTTGTAATTTTAAATGTATAGGCCTAATTAGTATAAGATATATATTGTTTAGTATTTAAATATACAATATACAGTATATATCAAAATAAAGCTACGAATGTGATATTTTAATGGAATGTGATATTTTTAGTTTAATTCAGATGGTTTGTTTAGTTTTCAATAAAATATGTTTAAACTCGTGTATGTTTATGGTTATGCATGGTGTCAAATAATTTATTTGTTATTATTATTATTGATAGCGAAAATATGTTTTGAAAAGTATTAAAAACTTCATAGTTATGATATATTTTATATAAACAATATTTTAAGCAGCATATCTCTAAGTAGGCCTATATAGACATTTAATAACCAATGTTTGAGTTGAATTATAATTCTGTAAGCATTATTTTTATTTGTGTTTGTTTATAGTTTTTTAATCTAACCTTAAAAAGCTGTTGGTTTTGAAGAGTATTAAAGTGATTATAAGGCTACGGCCACGCTAGGCGACCTGGTCGCCGCGACCTAGTCGCTGCGACAAAGAAAAAAAGTGGAATGCATTGAATGATATAGATACGGCCACGCTAGGCGACCCGCGACCAGCGACAGCAAATAGAACGCGACCGAGAGCGTTTTCTGGTCGCGGCGACAAATACGCTCCCCATGCTATCTTATGGAGCCGGCCACGCTTGGCGACAGGTCGCTCCCCCACCCTTCTCTGCTCCACCTGCTTTATGTGCGCTTTGATGCTAGTTCAGTTTTTTCAGAACCATGCCTTTTGACAAATGAAGAGAAGAATAAAGAAGGAAAGTTATTATTATTATTTTATTACACAATCTTATTAACAATGTTTTACTTATTAAATTCGCAATGTAAAAAAGGAGAAATAGAATCAAGTGGGTGCATTCAATAAACGTTCAAAGGCCTATTTTAGGTACTTTAGTGCTGTCACTGAAGATTAAGAAATTATGAAAAAACGTTTTTCAATCATTTTAGTATGTCTGTAAGGCCATTTGTTTTGAAAGTTTTTTTTGTAGCCGCGCGCACAATAACTCACCAAATTTTCACAATAGCTCACAGGCGCGTTGGAGGCAATCAAACACGTTTTACCGTAAATATTATTCGTTTATTTTTATAGGCCTAATCGTTAAACGGTCTAAAAATTGGTGCAGGAACTTAATTTTTGTATAGTATGTTTATACATATGTTGTTTATATCTAGTATTAATTTTATTGAAATCTGGTAAATATTTTTAGAGAAAATGGGGTTTTACTTTTACTGAACACGTGTTTTTAATATCTGAAAGTGTACGGTACATGTCTTCCGTAAAAACTGATTTTTTTTAAAAATATTCAAGTGATTTTAGTAAAATGTATAGGTACATATAAACAATATTTGTATAAAAAAAAAAACTATACAAAATTGAGTTAATATACAAAGTTTTAAACCGTTTAATGATTAGGCCTATAAAAAGTTACGAATAAAGTTTACGGTGGCGTATTTGATAGGTGACGGGCTCGTATAAGCAAAGGGCGGTGTATGAGTTAATTAGTAGGCCTATCCATTATTTAATAGAATTTTATTTGATTTAAGCAATTAAAAAAAATATTAAACAAATATTAAGTACTTAGGACTAAGACTAAAAGCTTTTACTTAATAACGAAAGCTAGAGCTACGACTAAAAGCCAAAAGCTTATGCTAGGTTTTTATTCAACATAAATAATGTACTCTTTTATTTTATTAAAGCATTTTTAATAAGACAATTAATTGAAGCAAGAAAACATGCAAATTATTCAGAAGATATTCGGCAATCACTAGCAATCATATCCTCATTCAAAAAAGACATCTTTTGCAATTGTGTTAGCGCGACTGTCGCTAAGTGTGGCACCTACCCGCGACCAGGTCGCGGATAAAAAATTCTCCGCGACCGGGTCGCGGCGACCAGGTCGCCTAGCGTGGCCGTAGCCTAAATTTGCTAAGTAATGTTGCTATGGTAATGAATGTAAACAAACATAAGCTTTTTATACGAACAGCTGTTTTTGTGAGCTATGGTTTTGAGTTCATACAATAAATGCTGTTCAGTTTCTTCCAAATTTGAAACTTTTTCTGGAAACTTTTAAAACTTTTCTTTACGTATAAACCTTCTATGAAATACTACAAACATTTTAAGTCCAAAAATAGCCCAATCGGTCCAGCCGTTCTCGAGTTTTAGCGAGACTAACGAACAGCAATTAATTTTTATACATATAGATTTAATAAGGCACCATTGCCTTAAAATATTTAGTATAGATTGTTCTGTTATTACGTGTAACAATGGCGTTGTTTTTCAAAAAGTATATAAAACCATGCTTGCATTCGAATGTAATGTTGTGTCCAAATTTCAAAGCAATCGATGAAGAAATTTCGGAGGTTTGAGATTTTGAACAAATGAACATTTACGATTTTATTTATATATATTATTATGTTTTAGTTTACCACTCTGTCGGTTTCAGATTTCCTTTTAAATTTCTGAACGACATTCTCAAGAAAATTAAAAGAAAATTGAATTTATAATTCTTTAGAATACATTGGAAGGACCATGTTTTCTTTAAAAAAAAGAAGAACTAATATTAGCCTATTTGTTTGTGATAAATGAGGTAGCAAGGATACAAAATCTATGCAATTAACAATCAGTTACAGACTTTACCTCTACACCTAATGTTAATAGATTGCGCCTTACATTAGGAACCATATGAAGTAAAATATAAAATTATTCAATAAATTTTTGTAAGGAAAACATGAATTTTAAGATGTTTGTCTATTTTTCGTCAATAGCGGGGACCATAAGCTTTAAAATTATGCTTGAATAATGAATTTTGTTGAAGGATTACGGGAGATATCGTTTAGTGACAAAAAACACATTTTAGAAATAATTCGACCCCACAGCTGAACCGCTGACGTGAGTTGAGCAAATTTCCAAAATTAGTTTATAGGCATATTTTAGGGTTTCAACCAACAATTTGGGAAATAGGTCTATTCACGACGGTGCTGAATAGCTGGAAAACGGGTCGCACGCCATTCCACATATTGAGAGTATCTTCATCACACAAAGCATTGCGTGCTTCGCACGCCAACCCCCGTATTGGAAGTATCTTCAATACACAATGCATTGCGTGCTTCGCACGCCAACCCCACAGTAGGATCCACCACATGGCTTTAAACCGGGCACTTCTATGGTATTTTTAATTTTGATCGATTTTCGGGGAACCAAGCGAGCTGTAAGGTCGCGTAAAAAATCAAAATGTGCAGAATAACAATCTACGTTTATATTTGCAGAAAAAACTCAAAAACAAATTCATTCTCGTAGAAAAAATCTCAAAAAATTGTTACTTCCAGGTGAAAAACGTGCTTCCGATTGTTGGATGTTTTTGGCTAATGAACCCGTCCGAGCGACGTAGACAACCAACATGTGTACCAAAACTGAACCAAATCGGACTTAAAATGCAGCCGCTAGAGTGCGAACACATATATATGGTTTTAATGACACCCCAAAACGTGTTCTGGGGACCATGATCGGTGCTCATTTGCTACTCCCGACCTTGGGTCTTAACTTAAGGGCCACTGCAATAGCTAATTTTTCCTACGGAAATTCGTTAATAATATAAAAGGATACTTACAATTTACTTCAACCAAACGTAATGTTTCCATCTAGTGACGCCTATACTATAACTCTTTTAAAAAGCTAAACTCAACATTTCTGTAACGTTTTAATATCATTTTGCCAGAAACGCGAACGTACTGTATCTGTATTTTGTCACCCTACGTTACACTAACAACAGTTTACGAGCTGTATGTGAACCACAGATTGTACAGTTACAGTCACAGATGTGTGTGCAATATGCACTAAAGAACCTGGACATCCATTACACAGATACCGACTCTACTGCACAGATAAGCTTACATAAACATTGCTTGGACTCGCTATGAAATCATTTGACTACTGTTCACGACCAATCGAAAATTTATTGTAGAAATGTTGTAACTGATTTAATGTTTTTTAGTTTTATTCGCGTAAAGTTTATGTGTCATTATTTTAAGTTTTCAAAATGACAGACCTATATACCGGTGTCCAAAAAGTCCCACTCCCTCGTGACTTTGGAACAAGTAGAAATAAATGAATGAGCTTCAGGCTATCTTTGTATGACAAAGGGAGATGAATTTTGGTGTAACCGGCCATTTCACCCCTTACCCCAAAATGGGGGGTTGAGAGCATTTTTCGTTTAGTTTCACCTAATCTAAAAAAAGCTGTTGGTTGTAAAGAATAACAAACTGATTATGAATTTGCTAAGTTAGTTTTTATGGTAATGAATGTAAATGGATTCAACAAACGGGTGTTCACAATGATTGAATGAAACCCCAAACCCCAAATAGTACGAACAATAAACATAACTTTTCATTTAATTGTTCCGTTATTGTTTTTTACTAGCTGACCCGTACGGCGTTGCCCGTGGTGGTTGGTATTTTCAGTCTTTTTAACGTAATTGTATTCGTTTTAATTGTTCAGTCAGTGAGTGGTATTTGGCTTTTATATATATAGATCTCTAATAATAAAAGCACTATTGTCATAATAATAAAAGATCTGAAATTATGATTGT
>JAGFPH010003015.1:128398-154874 GCA_018207615.1 Philaenus spumarius
TTACTAATTATTCTATTATAACACAACATACGAAATGAGGAAGCAAATATCCATTTCAGAGGTATTACTAATTATTCTATTATAACACAACATACGAAATGAGGAGGCACAATGTCCATTTCAAGGGTATTACCAAGTAAACTATATACTCTGCTATATACACATGTGTACTATATACAGAGTGTTCATAAAGTTCCTTTAACCCCCTTTATTATTTTTTTTAATTGAAAATAAGCTAACAAACATCTTGTGTTGCATTGCAAGGCAAATTTTTTGAAATATCTGAACCTTTATGATTTTAGGGGGTTTGAGGGTGGTAGGGGTGTAATTTTAAATATTAGATAGGCCATGTAATACATAATTGAAAAGCTTATTAAAAGAGAAACAGGTTGGCGCAAACTAGAGCTTAGTATCTTGCATCGTTTCCAAGTAATGGACAATCAAAGTTCTGGAAAATGAAGGTATCAAAGCTAATACCTTTTTAAAACAAAAATATTTTGATCATCACACTCATATCTATCTGGTATCGCATAATTCAAATTTAACATAACACGAATTTAAATTAATCCTAACAAACCTGTCCTTACAACGTTTTCCTTTCTTATACAATAAACAAGTCATAACATACACAATTAAATATAATTTCACCATAAACTTGATAAATTAACTAGGGTAGTCTGTTTTCTAGCGCTCGTGACAACTAAAATTACTAGAATATTTCATAATGAATACACAAGTCACTAACTCTTCATTAAGTATTTAGAGTCGACATGATGCATGGAGAAACAACGTCGTATATTGTGAGAAGTTTCTTAAAAGCAATGTCGGATTAAAATGAGAAAAGTTTTGGAATATCTCAGATATGACGCAATCGTGTTCCTGACATCTTAATTTTAGTTTGTCGTCTCCCACTGTACTAATGTCATATCTGTTCGGCAGATTGCGTTTCGAGGGCATGTTTTAGTTAGGTTGTACCGAATGAAAACTTCACTGCAAGCGTTTTGCTTTGGATATTCAATAATTCGCTGCTGAACCGCTGACGTGAGTTGAGCGGATTTCCAAAATTAAGTTTATAGGCCTATGTTTTAGGGTTTCAACCAAGAATTTGGGAAATATGTCTATTCACGACGGTGCTGAATAGCTGCAAAATGGTTCGCACGCTATTCCGCATATTGGGAGTATCTTCAATACACAAAGCATTGCGTGCTTCGCACGCCATTCCGCATTTTGCGAGTATCTTCAATACACAAAGCATTGCGTGCTTCGCACGCCAACCCCACGATAGAATCCACCACATGGCTTTGAACCGAATACTTCTATGGTATTTTACGTTTTGATCGATTTTGGGGGAACCTAGAGAGCTATAAGGTCGCGTAAAAAAACAAAATGTGCAGAATAACATCCTACATTTATATTTGTAGAAAAAACTCAAAAACAAAAATTCGTTCTCGTAGGAAAAATCTCAAAAAATAGTTGCTTCCGGTCAAAAAACGTGCTTCCAATTGTTTAATTTTTTTGGCTAACGAACTCAATAAACAATGCATTGCGTGCTTCGAGCGCCAACCCCGCGGTAGAATCTACCACATGGCTTTGAACCGGGTACTTCTATGGTATTTTACCATTTGATCGATTTTGGGGGAACCAAGCGAGCTATAAGGTCGCGTAAAAAAACAAAATGTGCAAAATAACATGCTACATTTATATTTGTAGAAAAACCTCTAAAATAAATTAATTCTCGTAGGAAAATTCTCAAAAAAAAATAGTTACTTACGGTCAAAATACGTGCTTCTGATTGTTGGATATTTTTGGCTAACAAACTCGTCCGAGCGACGTTGACAACCAACATGTGTACCAAATTTGAACCATATCGGGCTTAAAACGCGGCCGCTAGAGTGCGAACAATTATATACATGTATATATATGATTTTTAATGACATCCGTGTTCGGATGTCATTTGCTACTCCCGACCTTGGGTCTTACCATAAGGGCCACTGCAATAGCTCATTTTTCCTACGGAAATTCGCTAATAATTCGGCCACGCAGCTGAATCGCTGCCGTGAGTTGAGCGGATTTCCAAAATTAAGTTTATATTATGTTTTATTGTTTCAACCTACTATTTGGTAATTGATCTATTCACTCAGGTACTGGATAGTTGCCTCTGTGTGCAAAATATATTATTAGAATTTGTTGCCATCTAATCCGCCAGCTTTGATTTTTTTGGTATTTTCCGTTTTGATAAATTTTGGGGGGGGACCAAGCTAGCTATAAGGTCGTGCAAAAAAAAACAATATGTGCAAAACACTATCCTACATTAATTTTGTTTTATACATAACCAAAAAAATTTTTTTCGATTATGAAAATTTCAAAAATAGGACTTCCTGTCAAAAAACGTGCTTCCGGTTATTGCATATTTTGGCGAACGAACTTGTTCGAACGGCTTGGACACCCAACGTGTGTACCAAATTTGGACCTATCGGACTTAAATTACGGCCGTTATAATGAGGACATACTCATATATATACACAACGTGTTCTTGGGGCCATGATCGGTGCTCACTTACTACTCCAGACGTTAGGTCTCACCATAGGGTTCTCTGCAATACCTCATATTCCCTTTGGAAATTCGCTAATAAAGGAATACGAAAGAAATAAACGTTACAAAAATCAAACAGAAGTTTTTAATCTATTCTGTTTATAAAAAAAAAGTGCATGTATAATTAAAAACGTACTCTTTTAACTGCATTAACATTTATGGATGAGGTAATCCGTAACATGCTTATTTAAATAAGGACCAGCAGTGTAAAGTTTAAAGTTTTGTTCAAACCGTCATTATGGTTGCATTATGATTGAACTCTAACTAGTTGCCCAACAATACTAGAAGGGGAAGGACCTGAGGATGGCTCCTGTTGAGGCGAAACACCCGTAGTGACAATATCAAAATTGAACTAATTTGTACATGGTGTGTAAACCAATTCCAAATAAATTAAGTTGTTTTTTTTTTTAATAAGTTTTAATCTTATTGCTTTCTGTTGAAGATATAAACTCATGTTTTATGTCCAACTTGTATTTGACTTAAACACCAAATAAGAAAATAAAAAAGTGATTGTTATGTCTAAGGCGAAAATATTACCGCGTATAAGATATTCATAGTGGTCCAATTTGAAATAAAACATCCCTGAACCAAACCCCTCGCCGAGGGAACCCTTTTAGCTGATGACAGAACTCTCACACTGCCCCGAGGCGAGCTGCTTTGTGTCAATATATTTCCAACAATACTTCCAGTTCACCTAAAACATTTTATAACCTTTCTGTTACTTCTAACCAGGTCTTGTTTTCAGTTACAGATACCGGCGCGGATACACAATGCATTGCGTGCTTCGCACGCCAACCCCCATATTATGACTATTATATGGGGTCATATAATAGTCATGACCCCATATATTGTTGGCGCTTCGCACGCCAACCCCCGTATTGGGAGTATTTTCAACACACACGTATTGGGACATGTGAACCAAATAGGACGTAAAATGCGGCCATTGGAATGCGAACGCACATATACAGGGTGTTCATAAGAAGGGTTCCGAGAATTCAGGGCGTGATTCCCCATATCAAAATTAGATGAAAAATTCCAATAAACGTAGGTCCAAAAATGCTTAGTTTTCTGTCTAGCCGCCATTTTTTTCCTTTTTTCCAAGACAATTTATATCTAGAGAAATGTTTGACTAATTGAGTTCAAACTTGGCATGAAGTTTAACCTAACAATTATCTATCTCGTGGAAAACAAATGGTTATATCCAAGTGTGCGTTTCAAAATGGCGGCTGTGTGAAAATTTCAAACATTAACTACTCAAAAACTGTACATTCTAACAATAAATGCCAAGATACTTTTTTTGCAGCCCGTTTGATTCCCTATCGGGTGGCGAAAAATGGCATAGATTATTATTAGGTTAAATTGCATGACAAGTTTGAACTCAATCAGTCAAACATTCCTGTAGATATGAATTATTATTTTGTAAAAAAACAAAATGTCGGTTTTACAGAAAACTTATCATTTTTGGACCTATGTTTATTGGAAATTTTCATCTTAATTTGGCTTGGAGAATCACGTCCTGAATTTTTGGAACCCTTTTTCTGTACATCCTGTATAAATACAATTTTTAATGACACCTTTACGTTTTTTTTGAAACGTGTTCTGGGTACCAAGATCGCTGTTCGTTGACTACTCACTACCTTATAAAGTTAGTGAAAAGCTCATATTTTCTATGCAAATTCGTTAAATATATAAAAAGGGCAAAGTTTTTAATTAAAGCTCATGTTTATACGACAAAAAACCATTTCACAATGTAAAGTCGAATCTGTTAGCTATCCTGGATTGAAATAAGAAATGTTTGCGGCATGTGTGCTTGACATGACATCACTAACTTGCTTTCTGCTTCTACTTCATGACGGCGTCATTACTACACCTTCATTTAAATTTGGTTTAATGCAGTTTGTTATCAGACCAAGCCTAGGTGAATGGTTCCAATTTTCTGGAGAATGTCACTAAAAAAAGGGCCCAATATTCCGTGTTCTGGAAATTTAGTTCGTTTGAATGTGTTTTATAAATATACCAGGTGTTCCAAAAGTACGGGGCCCCTACTGTAACTTTTAAACAACGGAAAGTAAAAAGATAAATATTTGGGAATGTCTTTGTATGAATAGTAACTACTTTTACAAACTTTCGACACTACCCCTACTTCTTACCGGGGGCCCTGTGGGAGGCTACAAAAAATGTTTAAATGTAAACATAGGGCTTATGACAAATCATTTTTTTTTTTTGACCTCAAATCACAAACATTTTGATATCAAACAAAGTAAGGTACAACAACCGAAAATGGCAACCGAAAAACTTTGTTTCCAAAAATAGTGAATCCCTCCACAAATTTTTAACAATTCGAAATAGAAAGATATAACTTTGGGGTTGTTTTTGGATGATTAATAACTATTTTTACAAACTTTCAACACCACCAAAGGGTCCTGTGGGTGCTATTCAAAATATTTAAATGTAACCATACGGCTTATGATCCATCATTAGTTTGTCCTCAAATCACAAACAATTTGATACCAAGCAATATAAGGTATGGCAGCCCTATCCAAAATGGCGATTATGTTATCAATAGAGAGAAGGTTGATCTCGTATCAACTTTTTCAAAAAAAATATGAAGAAATAGTACAGCATCGCCTAACTCTATATTTGGAAAATAATATTCTATCTAAGACTCTGTTTGGGTTTAGAAAAGGTCGGTCTACTTCTTCTGCAATATTTGAATTTTATGAAAAAATTCTCAGAGCTGTGGATGAGTCACAATATGGTCTTGGCATGTTCTGTGATTTGTCCAAGGCTTTTGATTTTGTAAATCATGATATCCTACTAAAAAAATTCAATTTTATGGTACACCCTGAATACAATTAACATGATTTAGGTCCTATTTAAAATATCGTTATCAAATTGTCGAAATTAAAAATAACTTAAAATACTTATCAAGTGCCAAAAGGCTCAGTTCTTGTTCCTGTATTATTTTTACATTAATGTCTTGCCTAATACTATGAAAACTTTTAAAATGGATCTCTTTGCAGATGATACTTCAGCAATAATACGGGATTCAAACTTTTATTCTTTAAATAAATCTCTCTTGGAATGTCTAGAATCCATTGAAAAATGGCTTACTTGTAATTTCCTACAAATAAATATGAATAAGTGTTGCGTTTTAGACTTTAAAATAAAATGGTCTAGATCTTTTGGACCAAACTTGGAAATTTATGATATTGCCAAAGTTGATGTTGTTAATTTTCTGGGACTAAATATGTAGGATGGAAGGACCATGTGGAAACACTGTCTCAGAAACTAAATAGTGCATCTTATGCCATACAGGTAATTACTGGTCAAGTTAAAAGAGAAACTCTATGATCTATCTGTTACGGGTATTTCCATTCCCTCTGGATTTATGGATTAATGTTGTATAGAAATTTCCCAGAGGTACACAGAATATTTAAAATACAGAAACGAGTATTATAGTAGGAGCAGGGCACAGATAATCGTGTAAGCCTTTTTTTTGGAGAAATGTCAGTTATTTCGATGCCTCGCATATATACATGAATGACTAAATTTTGTTCATTCAAATAAACATATATTTCAAGATAGGATTTTACAGCACAAACATGAAACCCGAGGCAAAAATGCCCTTCAATATCCCAGGCATCGCCTGTCTGTCTACGAGGCCGGTTCATTCTACATGGGTTTGAGACTGTACAACAAATTACAGTCTGCTATAAAATACAGCTAAAGTTGCACCAATTTTAAGAAAAAATGTAATGCACTTTTTACAGAGCAATGCTTTTACTCAGTTGAGGAGTTTGTGGAGTTTATGTGTTTGAAACACTCCTTCTGTTGTAGCTTCTGTTCGTTTTTGGTTTTGTTCATTTGTTATTGATGTAAGTTTTGACAATTCCTACATTGGGTTGGCAATGCCAAACTCTGTAATCTAAGGGAAGCTGGCCAAATAAAAATAAATATAATGAATGTTCTGACTAAACAGAACAAGTTATTTTCCTCCTTGGAGGGAGGGGGTTTGTGTTGATCGCCTGTGGAAGGGGGTGCTATTAATCTAAACACATTTCAAAGTTCCTTTCTACTTATTAAAAAAAATATATCACTTTGTATTTTAAACTATTAAAACATTGTAGAAGGGACTCGGTATTGGATAGGGTTACATCACTTTGTTTGGTATCAAAATGTTTGTGATTTAAGGACAAAAATTCTATGTGTTATACAAAGGGGGAAGGGTGGTCATGAAAGTTTGTAAAAGTAGTTACTGCAATCATCCAAAGACATTCCCGAATTTTCATCTTTCAAGTTTATGTCGTGTAAACGTTACAGCAGGGGTCATATTCTATTGGAATACCTGGTTTAATAAAGTACAATACATTTATTATTTATCCGTCAGTGACATCTTTTGTTCCTTTTGTCGCGCGTTTCGGAATGTCTATCCCATCATCAATCATCAGAAAATCTCTTGTTGATTAGAGATGGTCGAAACATTAGCCTAAGTTAAAAATCATTAAAAATAAATGGTACCTGGACTGGCATATACTTTCTCACAAACATATTTAAATTATTAAACAGATTCATTGTGACTTCATAATTGTAGGTGGGGTAGGGAGAGGAGGTATTAATGTAGGAGATAAACTAATAAATATTATTATTATTAGCTAGAGAGAAAACTATTCGATCGATTTCGTACAAATTTGCACCAAATACGTCAATTAGGCCTGTATAGACGCATGAAAAAAGGTTTTGAAAAGATTTGAAAAACAACCCAATTTTCGGCCAAAAAACCGCCCAAAATCAATTATTATTTTTATTACTTAAACGAGAATTTTTAGAAAGATGGGATTTTTTTGCATATGGTAGGGTACATTAAGGTCTACAAATAAGCCAAATTTTATCAAAATCGTTAGAGCCGTTTTTGTGAAATTTTGATTTTTCTTGGTTTTTTGCCATTTTTTGGTTGATAAAACCCCTTAAAAATCAAAAATTTGAAAAAATTTAAAAACACCTGGAGATATTCCAGAACTACACCTACATACAAAATTTCATCAAAATCGGACCGTTGGTATGGTCACCAGCTCCGTACACATCGTAACAGACACACGGACAGACATCACAAAAAAAACACTTTTTTGGGTTCAGGGAGCACCAAAACAAATAATTCCACTAAAAATATTTTTGTGTTCAGGGAGCACCAACACAGATAATTCCACCAAACAATTCGAAAATTTGGACGAAAACAACACTTTCTCCATATACTACGTATAGGAGGGAGAAAGTAAAAACACAGTTAATGGTTGCGCATTTTTTTAACACCTTATAGTGAACAATGCACGGTGACCACTTTGTCGATAATAATGTTGATAACTTGTTAAAGTGTTTTGTTTGTTTACATTTGTCGATGAGGCTTTGTGTTAAGTGATCTGACGATGGAATTACAGATGTCGAAACCGGTTATCTAATAAACCGTTATAAATACAGATTATGACGGAACATTATGAAGTAATAAACTGTTTAATAAAATTAAGGTCGTGTTATGGAAAAGAGCTCAGAATGTGTAGCAGTGTAAGCGGTTAAACAAGTGAATTTGAGGTTCATCACGTTCGCTATATGTTGAACGTCAACAAATCACAAGCTTTACTTAGTTACTTCTCTCGGCTAAGTCTAAGTGGAGAGAATTAGAGCTGATATTGAGGTCATAATGTTTGTGTACCCGAACGTCGTTCTAGAATTAGTATTAAATTATAAGTGAACACTCACGTCTGTAATATAATAGATTTCTGTTGTTTTCTAAAACAATTGCAGTTTCGGACAATTGTCCATCATCAGGTTTTTATAAAATATAACGTACACAGAACAACATACAAACACACAGTTCACTCCGTGTGGAGTTCGTTCAAACGCGCACTTTTTGTCGCCGAACATTGACGTGCACGTCGCTTGTTAGCGAATTTCCATACGAAAAATTACCTGTTGCAGTGGTCCTTATGGTAAGACCCAAGGTCGGCAGTAGCAAATGAGCACCGATCATGGTCCCCAGAACACGTTTTAGGGTTTTAGGGTCATTAAAAATCATACATGTGTTCGCACTCTAGCGGCCGCATTTTAAGTCCGATTTGGTTCAAATTTGGTACACATGTTGGTTGTCTACGTCGCCAAAAAAATTAGCAAAAAAAATCCAACAATCGGAAGCATGTTTTTTTGACCAGAAGTAACTATTTTTTGGGATTTTCTTACGAGAATGAATTTGTTTTTGAGTTTTTTCTGCAAATATAAACGTAGATTGTTATCTGCACATTTTGATTTTTTACGCGACCTTACAGCTCAATTGGTTCCCCCAAAATATATCAAAGCGTAAAATAACATAGTCGCACGCCCTAAAATTATGTTCAGTTTTTGATCCATAACAGTTGTTTTATATATGTAACAACCGATGTTTAAATTGAATTATAATATAGTAGGCCTAAGCATGTTTTATTGATTTTTGTTTGTGTTTGCTTTTAATTTGTCAATCTAATCTAAAAAGCTATTGGTTTTGAAGAATAATAAACTGATTATAAATTTGCTAAAGTTGCTATGGTAATGAATGTAAACAAACATGACTGTGTTACTAAGCATTTTATACGAACAGCTGTTTTTGAGCGCTATGGTCTTGAGTCCATACAAAAGAGGCTGATTAGTTTTTTCTAAATTTGAAACTTTTTCGGGAAACTTTTCAAATTTTTCTTTATATAAAAACCTAGTTCGGACTATTACGAACATTTTAAAACAAAAAATTGCCAAATTGGTCCAGCAGTTCTCAATTGATGCGATTTCAAAGAAACAGCAATTCATTTTTATTATATAGATGCCGATTTATTTTATTTAACATTAAATGAGCTGTTTTGTGTTTATCGGTTTCTAAAACGCGTAGCGCATTCGCTGGAGCATTTAAAATAAATACCTGCTGTTTGAACGTTCGATACTTTCGTTCAGAAGCAACAAATATGAAGTCGTAAAGAATATCGGATATTGGCTGAAGTAAGGCCTACGACATCGTTAACGGCCTTTTAATGGTTCACGGAAACATTTTACAGCCCTCAGTTGTAAGCAATAGCTTCAGCTCTTTGCTGTTTTATAGGAGAACTGTTTTCTTCTTCGAATCCAATGGTGACGTAATCGTAATCCTTTAAAGGCAATTGGATACATCTTACACACATCTAAACTGTAGGTTTTGTAGCCGATTAAAGTTACGTACTAAACAAACGTGTATTAAAGTGTCTTATATTCTTAAATGACTGGAAATTGTATAATTTGTCAATGTTTGCTCGTAAGATTTCCTCGACATTTGGTAGACAAGGGGTTTTACACCCAAGGAATCCGTAGGACTTAATGAAAATTTCCGGAAAACGAATTTCCTGATAATTTTCCAGAAATTGTATATTTGTTAATATTTTATCGTAAGGATTTAATGGAAACTTCGTGTACACTAGTTAAATAAAGTTTGAAAAAAATTGCGGAACAGCTTGGGATCGAACTCGTAACCTTTAGATTGCGAATCACACAATTTGCCTGTGAGCCAAGATGATAAAGTTAACATGTGGGGAATAAAATACGTGTACAAATATAATGCATTGTTTCCCCTTGTCTATAGTAATATTATAAAGAGGTAAAAATTATTTGTTTGTGGGTGCGAGTTAATCTTTGGAACTACTGAGCCGATTGAAGAACTAGTTTTACTAATAAAAAGCTACACTATCCCTGAGTGACATAGGCTATAATTAATTTCGATAAAACATTTTTTATTTCAATATTTGTAAATTTAGTCGAAAAAAATTCTTAGGTTAGGCCTAGAACTGATAAACCAACACATGTATTTACATTCATTACCTTAGCAACCAATTGAATAAAATAACAGATAAAACAGCTGTTTGCTCTAATATTTCCATTAACAGATTATTTCAAACTTTGAAGCAACTATTTGTATTTCTAACTTTTAGGTTAGGTTTTTATTAAGGTGTAGACTTGAGCCTTGCTGTATCTTTTAACATTTATTATAACTGCTGTTATAAAATATACGAAATAATTTGATTTGAACATTTAACATTATTTACCATCTTAGATTTGGGGTTATTATTGACCCTACACATTTATTATAAATAAAACATAACATGACTATCTGTGTAGAAGGTTCCAATGGGATTGGCCTGTGAAGCAAGCAGGGGTTTCCTAGTATTATAATATAATGGTTGCCCAAACTCATATTCAGTATTCAATAATACTAATAGTATTCAATAAACACAGTTAAAAAATAAACATTAATTAGTTTTAAAAAAATCTAATGCATTGATCTAATAAACGTGATTAAACTGTTTACGAATAAAGTGTACAAATACCGAACGTTTCCTGCGACAGTGTAGAGTTAGCTCGATGACTCGCGTTGCATTGTTATCGGCAAATCAGCTGATGCGATAACGGTAGGTTGGCTTCACAGTGATTCGTATGCGAGAACCAAACGGTGACACAAATATTAAATTTAAAGTGTTTAAAACATTATGGAAAGCCCACAGTGTTGTGTTTGTGTTTTAATACTGATAGCACATTTTGAAAAGTGTAGTTTGTCCATTGATTACCGTAATTGAATGTGAATGACACATCGGGAGTTTTGAGGTTAGGCCTATATCATTTCACAATTGAAGGGTAAGTCTTAGAAGTTGTTTTACGAATGTATTTAGTTTTTCCTTTTTAATTAAATTTCTTAAATTTAATCACTGAAAACCAATTCAAATACACTGGTCAAATTACTGAACCAGATTAGAACCTTGCCCGATCGTAGATAGGTTTCCCGGAACAAAAAATTGAAGTTTATACGTTTGTTTATTGCAATTTAAATAAAAGAGTACTTACCCGATTTTGTTGTAAGTGGTTTAATGTTTTAAAATTACCACCGGGTTGAAATGGGTTATATAATGTCTTCTTTTTTTCAAACTGGAGCTGGACTTTTAAAAAAAAGTGGAAGTTACCGACGATTGGTGGTCTTACTAAACCGTCAAAGATAAATCAGACCAGTAAGCTGTAGAAATGTAGTAAATGCTAAATAAAATATATTCAATACACATTTACGGTCGTATGTACTGCTTGATAAAGAATGCATCACGATCAAGTATGTTATTTATTTGGTTCTATGGTCATGTAAATAAATATCACTATTCATGCCTGTATTTTTTTTTTTTTCTTCATATACGTTCTATCTTTCCTTGAGAACCACATAGTTAGGTAATAGCAAACAGAAACAACGAAAAATGCTTACGTATTTCAACCACTTATCACTATTAAATTATCTTTGTGTTTGATAGAACGCTATAGAAATTATACTTTATTCTTTATCCTATTTGCCAAGTTTGAAATACTGCTATACCATATCACATTTTGGTCATCTATACTAATATTATAAAGAGGTAAAACTTGTTTGTTTGTTTGTATGTAGGGGAAAATATCTAGAACTACTGAACCAATGGAAAAAATATATTTAATAATAAAAAACTTCACTATCCCTGACTAACTTAGGCTATAATTCATTTTGATAAAAACATTCGTTTTCAATATTTGTATATTTAGTCGGAAAAAATTCATAGGTAAGACTAATAAATTACCGTAGCAATCAATTGAAAAAAATAAGAGATAAACAGGTGTTTATATTTCCATTAACACCTGATTTCAAACTTTGAAGCAACTATTTTTTGTATTTCTAACTTTTAGGCTAGGTTTTTATTTAAGTGTAGACCTGAGCCTTGCTGGGTCTTTAAACCTTTATTATAACTGCTGTTATAAAATGTACGAAATAATTTTTTGATTTGCACATTTAACATTATTTACCATCTTAGCTTTTGTGTTATTATTAATCCTACACCTTTATTATAAAGAAAATATAACATGATTATGTGTGTATAAGGTTCCAACGGGATTGGCGTACGGAGCACGTAGGGGTTTCCCCTAGTATTTTATACCTTTAAAATTTACTCTCTTCTATATAAAAATAAAAATCGCTGGGATAATAAATTGTAATACCAGTGAAAATATTATAGTCTGCAATAATATGTTTGTATTAGCTTCTCCTGGGACTTGGTGAGCGAAACGAGCAATGGGTGGAGCCTTTAGTAGGCCTATATTATAATTTAATTAATGTTCAACAAAATATATTGCAATTTGATAACCAGTATGAGAATACAAGATTATACAAAACTCATTAAAGTTATTGTTACCAACAGTATATGCTATTCAATAAACTGGCTATGTATGTAAGAACTTTGCCTGGAAAAATATTCAAAGCTGTTATTAAAAAATGGCTAAAGCAAAACGTTTTCTATTCTGTGGAGGAATTCATGAATAATTGTGATTTAGTTGATATGAACTTGTAATATGATACGATGTTATGGGACCAATCTGTATTCCAAAGTGACTGTTGTCTATTGCATGTGTTGAGTTTAACGGAAATAAAGCTAGTATTATTATATTGAACGAAGGTACTTGGTAGAACACCCTTTTATTGCAAAAGCAAACACACAATATTCAATAAGTAATACAATATTAATTCAGTCTTGCCTAACACGGTTTCGCCAGTGACGTCATTTAACAGGCAGCTTAAAACAGATTAAGGAAAATGTAGAAAACAGTACTGTATAATAAATTTTATATAGTGTTTTGTGTATTATTGAATCTACCTATGAAAATGTATGTATATTATCAATATAGGTACGGGGTGTCTTTCTTACTTTCTCACTATACTATAGTACTGTATAGAGAAAGTATAGTGATAGCAAAAAAAATCGATGTTGAGATTTTTGTGGAATACCTGAATTGGGACCAACTGAGTCCAACAAATTGGTTTTTACAAAATGTCTGTCTGTATGTATGTATGTCTGTATGTATACAAAGCTAGAGCGAAAACTATTCGAACGATTTCAATCAAATTTGCACCAGACATGTCAAGTAGGCCTGTATAGATGCACGAAAAACAACCCTCATTTTGGCAATAAAAAAACCCCCAAAAAATCAGTTATAATTTTTTTATAAAAATACGGCTCTAACGATTTTTATAAAATTTGGCTTACTTGTAGCCTTTAATATACCCTACCATATGCAGAAAACCGCATCTTTCTAAAAATTCTCGTTTAGCTAATAATAATAATAAATACTGATTTTGGGGATTATTTTCCATAAAGGGGGTTGTTTTTCAAAACCTTTTTCTCGTGCGTCTATACAGGCCTAATTGACGTGTTATTTGTTCGAAATCGATCGAATAGTTTTCTCTCTAGCTAATAATAATAATAATATTTCTTAGTTAATCTCCTACTTTAATAAATCACCTCTCCTACACCACCTACAATTATGAAGTCACAGTGAATCTGTTTAATAATTTAAATAAGTTTGTGAGAAAGTATGTGCCAGTTCCTGGTACCGTTTATTATAAATGTGCCACCATTGGTATCTTGTTAACTATAAATCTGACAGTAAACTTTAAATGGGGAACCTTTCCTGGTTTTTTGAGAAATTAAAAATATGTAGTTGAAATATTTGTATAATAAAACTTGGTTATTTGTATGTCCGTCCACAGTCTTAATGTTTAGTCCTCATAAAATGGGACAATCGATTTCAGAGCTCACCATTATCAAGTCGAATATAAAAACACTTAAACAGAAATTTTCATATTACACTTAACACAAAACTTACTACGCAACACAAAACACTCAAATAAATAAACACGTGACAATAACTGTAATACATTGTTGGCCAACGGAAGCGACTCGACCATTAAAAATATGAATTTAAAACTTAAAAAGTTTCCGCCATTTTTCAATATAGCGGACAACGTTTGAATTTCTTATGGAACACCCTGTATTTTGTGAGGCTATTGTATTTTATATGTTATTTTAAGACTTTTTTGTTCTTGGTGTGTTTTTTTTTTTTTATACGACTAACCATTTAAAAGTTAGAGGGTTATACAAATACAGTTTTAAAAACACTCTAACTGAGCGCAATATATTCGACTTAAAATCTATAAGAAAAAAACCTTAAAATAGCCTGTAAAACCCAAAATCAACATGAAATACAGAGTGTTCCATGAGAAATTCAAAAGTTGACCGCCGTATTGGAAAATGGCGGCCATTTACAAATATGTTAACTACGTATTTCTTAATTTATCAAAAAACAAGAAAAAGTTCCCCGTATAAAATTTGCTGTCAGATTTATAGTTTACAAGATACCAATGGTGGTCCATTTAAAAAGACATCCTTTAAGTGACTCATATAAAACTAATTCATCATAAATAGACAAATTTTAAGGAACGTTTACTTTTTTCTAAATTTATTTTAAAGTTAAAATTAAACTAATGTAGGTTTTATTGCTTTTCAATCGATATTATCAAAGGTTGAAAGTCGTGATTGGCGCTCATAAATCCTTGCTCGGGGCGAGAAATCTTCTCAACGCTATTTGCAGTTTGAGGATATTTTTTTTCGTGTAAGTGGGATTATTATTATATATATATTTTTTTCATTCCTTTTATTAGAATAAGAAACACACAATAATACATTAAATACTATAAAATACACAAAAGAGAAAAAAGACAAAACATTATTACTTCTTTTTTTTTTACTTCTAAATCCTACAACAATAAAAAAACTTAATATACACAACAACAGAAAAAACCTAAGAAGAAGAGAAAAAAAGGATTGAATAATGCAGCCTCCATGGGTCTGCCCGTTTTGAGGCTGTATATCTCTCAATTAATATAAAAAGAGAAGAAAAAAACAGAGTTTAAGATGACATCAGTTTATTTGTTTTATTATTAAAAAGAAAAGTTTTGTGTACAAATTCACCAGGAATCTTAAAGCAATCTTGTATTTCGTTTGATGTTTTTAATTTTCCGTGTTATTTTCGACCGATCTCTGAATTGAATGAGAAAAAGTACGGATTTGCAGGGACTACGTGGGCGGTTTGTGTTTATTAAAGCATACAGTATATATAATATGATTGTTTCGTTCAGACATTTTCAAATAAAACTGCGGGGTTCTCTTTGGAAATTGTGTGAAATTCGGGTTTTTCTATTTGTTACGATAAGTAAAGCCAGAAATGAATTATCGCTTCCGGACTGGAAATCTACAAATTATCAGAACCTCTTTTGTCAGCGAATTTCCGTAGGACAGATGCGCTATTGCAGTGACTCTTACGGTAAGACCTAAGGTCCGGGAGTAGTCAATGAGCACCGATCATGGTCATCAGACCACTTTTTAGGGTATCATTAAAAATGTTACATGTAGCCTAAATTTGTGATCTCGCTCTAACTGCCGCATTTTACCTCCGATTTGGACAACATTTGGTACGCACGTTTTTTTCTAAGTCGCTCAGATGGGTTAGCGAAAAAATCCAGCAACCGGAAGCTCGTTTTACGACCGGAAGTAATATTTTTTCTAAATGAAGTGAAAACGTCTTATGGCCCGTTCGGCACTTTTTCCGTGGGTGTTCGCCGAATGAAATCTCGCTCACTGTAGGCCTACCCATTGTATTTTAGATGCGTGTATTTAATGCTGTTTCACGCATACAAAATAAGAAAAAAATTATGTATGGGTTAATTCAGTCACGACACGCACCGATGAAAAGGGCATTGTGCTTCTTCATTTTTACTTTCTCCACCCTATGTTTATAGGGTTTTCGTGCCTATGTTTATAAGTACTTTCTTCTTATTTTTACTTTCTCCATCTTATACGTAGTACATGGAGAAAGTATTGTTTTCGTAAAATTTTTGAATTTGAATTTTGAGTGGAATTATCTGTTTTGGTGCTCCCTGAATCCCAAAAATGTTTTAGTGGAATTATCTGTGTTAGTGCTCCCTGAATCCCAAAAATATTTTTAGTGGAATTATTTGTTTTCGTGCTCCCTGAACCCAAAAAAAGTGTTTTTTTGGTGATGTCTGTCAGTGTGTCTGTAAGGATGTGTACAGAGCTGGAGACCATACAAACGGTCCGATTTTGATGAAATTTGGTATGTAGGTGTAGTTCTGGAATATCTCCAGGTTTTTTTTAAATTTTTTCAAACTTTTGATTTTTAAAGGGTTTTACCCCCCAAAAATGGCCAAAAAACGAGATGAATCAAAGTTTCTTAAAAACGGCTCTAACGTTGTAGCCCTTAATGTACCCTACCATATAAAAGAAACAGCATCTTTCTAAAAATTCTCGTTTAGGTAATAATAATAATAACTGATTTTGGGGTTTTTTTCCAAAAAGGTGGTTGTTTTTCTAAATTTTTCAAAACCTTTCCGTGCACCTATGCAGGCCTAATTGAAATGTTTGGTGCAAATTTGTTCGAAATCGATGAAATAGTTTAAATAATAATAATAATATAATAATATGGATGTGTGTTACAAGCATCTAATATTTTCCGTGGTAACATTTTCCTACTTTTGCAATTCTAAATAACCATCTCCTAAGCTACTCTTGGGAAGGTATAAAGTTTCAACTGGGAGAAAGTATGTGGCAGTTATCTGGTACCGTTTATTGTAAGTTGTGTTAATAACGTGCTTGGTGATACCACTAAAATGGACACAGTTCTTTCTCGTTTTTTTGTAAATGTTTAAATTTGCTAACTTGCTTGCTATCTATGGTAATGCATGTAGATGCGTTAAAGAAACTTGTTGGTTTAGTATAGGCCTAACCTAAAATTACGTTACAAAGGTTGAATATCACTGTGGCGACAAATTCACAATGATTCAATGAAACCGCGAACCACAAATAGAAGGAACAAACAACAATGACAGAACAATTTAATGAAAAGTTATGTTTATTGTGCTACAGTGAGAGTTCAGTAGTGTTAAAGCCCTCTGAGAATGATGACTATGTCATTGACATGTACATAGTCTAGTACAATAAACATAACTTTTCATTAAATGGTTTTGTTATTGTTTTTTTCCTTCTATTTGCGGTCGGGGTTTCATTCAATCGTTGTTTATGTTATTTTTAGATTTCAATTTTAAATGGGACAAAATAAAAATAATGATCAAATTTCGGATTACATCAATATAAATAATTCGACCACGCAGCTGAACCGGTGACGTGAGTTGACCAAATTTTCAAAATTAAGTTTATAGGTCTGTGTTTTAGGGTTTCAACCAACAATTTGGGAAATATTACTACTCACGACGGTACTGAATAGCTGCAAAATGCTTCGCACGCCATTCCGCATATTGGGAGTATCTTCAATACACAAAGCATTACGTGCTTCGCACGCCATTCCGCACATTGAGACTAATTTCAATGCACAGTGCAATGAGAGCTTCGCACGCCAACCCCACGGTAAAATCCACCAAATTGCTTTGAACCGGGTACTTTTATGGTATTTTACGTTTTGATCGATTTTGGGGGAACTAAGCGAGCTATAAGGTCGCAAAAAATAAACAAAATGTTCAAAATAACATTCTACAGTTATTTTTGTAGAACGAACTCTAAAAAACATTTATTCTCGTAGGGAAAATCTAAAAAAATAGTTACTTCCGATCAAAAAACGTGCTTCCGGTTGTTGGATTTTTTTTGCTAACGAACTCGTCCGAGCGACTTAGACAACCTACATGTGTACCAAATTTGAACCAAATCGGACTTAAAATGCGTCCGCTAGAGTGCGCACACATACGTACATAAATATATACATATATATATCCCTATACATATGATTTTTAATGACACCCCAAAACGTGTTCTGTGGACCATGATCGGTGCTCATTTGCTACTCCCGACCTTGGAACTTACCATAAGGGCCACTGCAATAGTTCATTTTTCCTATGGAAATTCGCTAATAACGATTTAGATCATGACAGTTTTCACTTCGGTTGGCAGTACCACGACTGCTTTTTTTTTCTTTTTTTTACGAGAATAAAATATGTTTGGTATTTTGTCCGACAAAATTAATATAGGATATTATTCTGCAAAATTTTGTTTTTTTTCACACGACCTTATAGGCCATCTGGAACCCAAAAAAAAACGATTACAACGTAAAATACCATAATAGTAGGCCTACCCGGTTCGAATCCCCGTTTGGAATTTTAACCGAGGGCATCTTGTGATCCGAGGCCTACTGCCAAGATGCAAACTCGCGTAACTAGTTGGTCCGCTGCGATTGAAGCGAAGCAGTTCATAATCCGGACTGTAAGGACAAAGCGAGGTTTTCTGCTGCGAGCGGAACGAAACTACTCGTGAGCCTGTGCTGGAGGCTGAGGTGCAAACACATCCTACTAGTAGTTCTGTGAACAGTAGACCTCGGTCGTTGAAATAACAAATGTTTTTTTGAGCTAAAGTGAAAAAATAGTGTGCCAGTAAGGAAGTAACCACGACTCACTCACATTCACAGCGGCCATACTGACGTAGCGCAGGAAAGAGCAAGACAGCAGGTAGCGAGATCTCTCCCTCCCTCTCCATACAAGTATAAAGTTTTATGAAGATAACTAAAAGATAAACGTATAAAAACATGGTTAAAATCAAAAAAACTTTTTATGTAGACCTAAAGTTGAACTTTTTCCTTTCGCTACTGAACGTGATTGTTTCTTGAGCTAATAACTTTGTTAATTTTACTTCAATCATTTTTTTTACTGGCATATATGAATTCTTTGAACCTTTATCTAAAAAAAAGCTACTTAACAATTTTGAATTGGTTTAGAATAAACGTATAAAAAACATGGTTAGAATACAAAAACTTGGACGATTTTTAACAAATTTGAAGTTTGCGGCCATTTTGTGAGCTTACCGTTAGAGATAAGGAACAAAATCAAGAATACAATTTTTTTGAAAATGAAATTTGCTACTAGCAAAATGTTAGTAGTTTTTAAATTCGACTTACGGTTAAACCACAAACTGGCTTTGGAAAAAAGCTTACACTGAGAGTAAGGGTGTGGCCGCCATTTTTATTTTATTTTTTTTCAAAGTGGCAGACTGCAGTTTTGACTGCAGTCTCTTAGGGGCAACGCAACCCGCTCGAACCTTATCGAGAATTTGTATAATCGATCATTATATCCACTTAAAATGATTTAATCGTAATAAAACCGGTACCGTTGGAAAGGTAATGAATTAAACTATAATTTTTTGTATTTACAACTTTTTTGTAGAACACATATTTACATACGTAATCACTGTTTCAAAATTGTAGTACCTAAATCAACTATGATTCACGCGTCAATGAACGCCGTATACTGTCAAGACTTTGTCTCATTTTCAACGGTCTGCAACTCCTCACAGAAGTCATTTATGAAGAAGATCATAACAGCATTGAATTTAGCAGACGATTCCGTTTAAAACTGTGTCTTCAAATCACATGTTACTCAGAAAACAGCTGTTCTACAGGATATACGGTAAAAGCTTGTAATTGGTCATAGATTTGGCCAATACGCAAGCCTGTTTAGAATCGATTCTTACAGTCTTATTCGATATATCCCTAAAATTTACAATATATGGTTATAAAAAGGAAACTTCACAGATTTTATCTATATCCAATTCAATTCATTTAGACTTCATAGGTTGGTATAACAGAGCTTAGATCTGAGCAGATTTCAGAACGTCGCACGGCGTAGTTTGACTTCGGTTATTTCATTTGTTTTGTGTTATTTTATGGTTATTACAGTTTATAAAATAGTGTTATATTGTGTTTTAGTTATAAATAAATAAGTATAGATTGTGTTTGAGTGAAATTAGGCTTATAACGGTGTTGTAATAAAACGGTAAGTGAATAAATAACATTACCTACAAATAAGGTTTTAGGTTAGTCTGCCGATTTGATATTTTTGAATTTTCATTACAAAATGTAAAGTTATTTGAAACTGGGTAGAATGCTATTCGATTCTACATTTCATTCTCGAATTTTTGGTATAAAAAAACATTGTTTGGTCAAAAATATCTTGGCCTAGGCTAGTCACTTTGAAATTAGTCAAGATTTGCAGGTTATGTAGTAAAAACGTTCAAAATGTTATTTTGAACTAATCATTTGTGAAATGGAAATATATTTTTACATATTTCTATTTAGAACTAAATTATAAAACTTTTGTGTATTTTGAAAAAAAATACAAAAATGTTTTACTAATTTTTATGTAGGCATAAATTTGTTTTTTTTCCTTCCGTTTCTGAACATTTTTTGCTTTCTAAGCTAATAAATTTTACAATTTCAAAAGAAACAAATTTTTAGTGGGATATTTAAATTCTTTCACGTTTCTTCTACAAAAAAGCTATGGAACACTTTTGGATTGGGGTTCATTTACTATTTTTGGCGAATTTTTAAAAATATGCTTGCAAAGCGCTATAAACGGGCTTTTCAATTTGAGCTTTAACCATGCCTGTTCTAGGGTTAAGGGGTTAAAAATGAAAAATTTAGAAAATCATATATATACATGGTTCGGCCTAGGAATAGGGAGCATTCATGCAAAAAAACGTGACAATCGGTCTAGGCGTTTAGCCGCAATCGTGAGACAGACAGACGAAATGCCGAACGGTCGAGCTAAAAGGGAGACCTCGCTTCGCTCGGTCAACTAATATATTTCGTGCGCGCATGCAGCTATTCAGCCCTTTCGTGAGTTGACCAATTTCTAAAATAGTGGGTCGAAACCCTAAAACATAAACTGGAATTTTGTTATATATGCCTGAAAGAAAAGAACGAAGGAAACACAAAAACAATGTGTTTCACGAATGAACAAAAAAATATTTAAACAATCCCTTAAAATCTTTTTAAACAATAACTAAGTTTAAGAAATACAAAAAGGCAAAAATTTGTGAGGAAAAATAATTTTTTAAATCAGTAAAATTTCTAAAAAAAAAACAAATCGAAGAAATTTTTTGTTTGTGTACAAGTTTACAAACCCGTTTTCTGACTTGCAGAACAAATAAAAGCACCCATCGTATCCAGCAAGAACGCAAACTACATAAAACTAAATTTAAATGGAGGCGAAGTAAAGATGAAGTCATGAAGTTCAGTCAAGTTGGTGAAGTCATGTCAAGCACACACGGCTCAAACTTTTCTCATTTCAATCCGAGATAGCTAAACAGAGACGCCATTACAAAATGCAAATTGTTTTTTGTCATGTAAACAAGAACCTTAATTTAAACTCCACGACGTTTATACTGATTTAATATTTTGTTTTCCGTTTTGTGTAAAGTAATTGTAAAAATAAATTATAACGATTTGATTTCACTTTCGATTTATTTTGTCGGAAAAGTAACAAACAACCCGGATTTTATAAGATGTGTGCGCCTTTTAAAACAATCTGAATACATTAAATTTGTCTAAGGTTTTCGTATATTTTAAACTTGTATACACAAAAATCAATATCGTAATTACTGAATCATCGCTTTTACTATTGCAGTGCCGCCTTGTGGTAAGACCTAAGGTCTGGAGTGGTCAATGAGCAAAAATCATGCTCCCCAGAACACGATTTGGGGTGTCATTAAAAATGTTATATGTGTTCGGACTCTAATGGCTACATTTTTCGTCATATTCGGTCCAAATTTTTTAAATTGGTTTTCCCCTATGTCCCACGGACGAGCATATCATAGAGAAAGTACTTGTATGAGCTATTAATTAGTTGTAATTATAGTTATTCCATGTCATCTCTTTGATTTAATTGCAAATTCTTTTTTTTTTAATATCACTTAAGAATAATATTACAAAAGTTTAGCTTTATAGCATCCAGGAAGTTAGTACAATTTATATTTATTATATAAGGGTAGCAACCCCATTTTAACCCCTTAGAATAAACTAATTGTAACCTATAAACACTCAAGGCGTTAATTGACCGAGCGAAGCATGGTCTCCGTTTTAGCTCGACCGTTCGGCATTTCGTCTGTGTGTCTGTCTGTCTCACGATTACGGCCTTGACCGATTGTTATGATTTTTTGCATGAATGTTCCTTATTCCTAGCCTGAGCGATGTATGTATACGGTTTTATCCATTTTTCATTGTTAACCCCTTAATTAAAATAAAAATGGCAGCCGGGACGTTTCTCTCAGTGTAAGCTTTTTTTCCAAAGCCAGTTTGTGGTTTAACCGTAAGTCGAATTTAAAAACTAATAGCATTTTGCTAGTAGCAAATTTCATTTTCAACGAAATTGTATTCTTCATTTTTTTTCCGTATCTCTAACGGTAAGCTCACAAAATGGCCGTAAACTTCAAATTTGTTAAAAATCGTCCAAGTTTTTGTATTTTAACCATGTTTTTATACGTTTATTCTAAACCAATTCAAAAGTGTTCCATAGCTTTTTTGTAGATAAAGCATCAAAGAATTCATATATGACAATAACAAATGATTGAAGTAAAATTAACATAATTATTAGCTCAAGAAACAAGCATGTTCAGTAACGAAAGGAAAAGGTTCAACTTTAGGCCTACATAAAAAGTAGTAAAAATGTTTTTTTATTTTTTTCATAAAGGTGAAAAAGTTTCGTAATTTAATTCTAAAGAGAACTGTATAAAAATATTTTTCATTTTCAAATTTATTATTTTGAAATCATTAGTTTTTATGTTCCTACTACAAGACTGCTAACAAATCTAGGCCTATTTTGAATAATAATTTAGGAATATATCCTTTGTTCAAAAATGACATATAATTATAAGAAAGTGTAGAGAATAAATCAAAGAATTGGCCTGTATACTTGTATATTATTATTTCATCAAAGTATTTGACTTAGCTTTACTTGAATTACAAAATGAGGTGAAACAAATGAAACCTCGCGGCGGTAAAGGATATACAAAAATTACCGTTGGACAGCGTGGGAAGTGTTGGTACATGGGTTGAGATCACTATATTTAACATCGTTTGTTTTCATTATTTATAATATTGGGATATGTTATGGAACTGTAAATACATTGTTAAGTTTTAGTTATTTAAGTGTGTAAATATTTAATTTTATGTTTTCCCTCTATAACGCGATTTTTTTAGCTACCTTACGCATTATTAACCTAAATAAAACACAAAAATAAACATGCTGAATTTTTATATTTATAGATCAATATACTAAGAGTTTTACTTTTACTTTTGTTAGAGGCTTTACTAGCAGATGTGATTAAATAAATAAAAAGACTATCGGGTAAATATTATGCCTTACCATTACACGCAATAAAACAAAAATCTGAGTTCCATGGCCCAAAAACGCACAGTGTGTTTAGCCAAATCGATCTATGTACTCCTTTTAGGCCTACGTTAATTATTATCTATGCACCAATAAATGCTCAAAAACACCGTTTTCCGCCAGTTTGTTACTTATAACTCCTATGAGAATATTTCACATCTTACTGTTTTGATAGGCTATATATTTAACGGTTAAACCAGGGTATACGTTAAATTAAAACAGACGATCTTGTCAAAGTGTTAAGCTTGTGATCCAAATCAGTTGTAAAATGGCCTCGTGTCACTTCCCTCGTTCACAAAAACCCTTAATTTTTACATTTTATCAATTTTTAAATAGAACTCTAAGTATTTCCTGGATACAATCTCTGGCTACAATTAATAGCCTACATCTCTGAAAAGACCTCTACATGCAAGTGAAAGTTTCGTCAAAATTGGTTCAGCCATTTGGAGATTAGCTCGGACAAACGAACAGATAGACAAAAAAATTTTAGGTTAGGTTTTGGTAAAGTGTGAATGAGCTTAGGAAAAGGTATTTATTTCAAAATCACAGACAGAAATTTCAGTTTTTTTTATATAAATTAGAGATGGGAATCACCGTTACATTGAGGAAATAGGCTGCAACGTTCCACGGAATCTCGGTAATAGGTGACAGTAACCTATTAAAGTTGCATAGATTTATTCCTTAAACTCCTTACCTGGGAATCCGCTGTACCGAATTTTGAGTCTGTGTGTGTTTTATTAGATTTGAAGAAATAATGTTTTTTACTTTTCACGATTTTTGCTATTAGAAATGAATTTGGCGAAAAATATATTCTTAGCCAGCTCCTACCATCCAAGGGGACCTAAGTCAGTACGACTTATAGCTCCAAATATTTTGTGATAAACATGTCAGAATCAGATAAAATTAATTAAAACTATAATACTTTTATTCAATCTAAATTCAGTATTTGATTTTCCAAACAGTACAATGTATAGTATAATGAATAAATTACATTATTCTATAATGAAGGTGAATGAACTCTTATATACTATACAATGCAGCAGTAGACAATGTTTTATTCCGTCGTACACAATACACTGTATAATGATTAACAGTGGAAGAACTTCAACTCTACCTAAGCTGTTTAAACTAGGACACGTCGTCTTATAAGAATAAAAATGTCTTCCTGTCTTTGTCCTCTTCTTATTAAAATAGTGCAAAGTTACTTAATACAGTCCACGGTTGTTGGTAACAATATTGTATTGAAATGTACCCATTCCGTTATATTTAAGTATTTATTTAGTTATATTAAATTTGTGCAGAAGTTGAAAATATTATTAAAACGAAGATTAAAACACGACAGGTTCTGTTACGAAAAGAAAATTATAATTTTTGTAGAAAATCGTATTTAACGCGAGTATATAAGATAAACAATGTTCAAGGAGTTAAATACCGTACAAATCTGCCCACTACTGAAATTCCATATAATTTACAAATTTTCTGTGCCAAAGAAAATAAAACATTGTTTTTTTAAGTAAAACTTGAATAGATGAGGTAGTATGAATTGGCCTAGATCAAACGAAAAGTGAAACGCTCCCCCTCCGACTTCAACCGCCAGTTGAAAAGAAAGAGAAGGAGAACCATTTTACTCGCATGCGCAGTGTGAGAAGAAAGGAAGAATCATTTCTATCTCCGTCGCATACCTGAAAGACAGTCTACGCGCCTACTGTATTAATATGTAGCATAGGGAACCTGTAGAGGCTTGCGTATTATACTGTACATTAACTGAATACGTTTGAATATTTATTGAATTTTTGTTGAAGTGTTAAAGCTAATGGACGAAATCAGCTGTTTTATGTTTGAATCGTCGTTTATTGTTTTCAATTCTTTTGGGGTGCCGTTACAAATTATATATTATATGTACTAGCTGACCGGTGCGAATATTTCGCAAGTTAGGAGTAGGCCTATTTGTCTGATTTATATATAGGCCAGTCGGTAGAGGTCATTTTAGACCAAAAGTTCCAGTAATTTACAATACGGCTGATTTTTTTTATAAGTACATTAAAGTATATAGATTAACATAAAAAAAGTTTAGGTACATTAAAGTATATAGATTAACATAAAAAAAGTTTACCAGTCTATCGATTTCCCAAAGTCGAAAAAAAAAATCGATTATCATTTTTATTTCGATTATCCTTAATATTTCGAGCTGGGATGAAGATATAGAAAAATACAAAATACCACCGTGTAGGGGAGGTATTTTTCAACAAAAAAGGTCATATGTATTTATTTCGTCCGACCAATGGTTTGTTTGGAAAAAATTAGATAATGTAGGTATGTATTTTGCAGCAGGGGAAATCACTAAAAGGGGACATCTTATTCATGTATGAAGCGTTGGCTCATTCTACATTGGCCGAATTTTAATATATCGAATTGAAACTTGACTTAGGAGTTAAAATATATATTTTAAGTATTTATGCTGAGTCTCAGCTTGTTATCTTGAAAATGACCCGATCTAGGAGTCGATTTCGATTATCGATTTTAGGAGTACCGGACCCACCTATAATCAGGTCCTACAGGAAGCTACATATCAAATTTCATGCCAATCCGTTTGGTAGTTTTAGAGAGATCTTGATTTAGTAACTTTGACCCCCCATTCAAACCTCCCCCCCCTCCTAAGATTTCTAATTTTTTTAAACCATTTCTTAGTGAGCACCTATGGCCCTAGAGGAAGCTACATACCAAATTTCGTTCCAATCCGTTCAGTAGTTTTTGAGATTTCGTGAT
>JAGFPH010003015.1:154884-167295 GCA_018207615.1 Philaenus spumarius
AGGTGCAAACTAGCAAAGCGCAGTCTACAATCCGCAAGGTCGAGGTGCAAACTAGCAAAGCGCAGTCTACAATCCGCAAGATCTAGGTGCAAACTCGCAAAGCGCAGTCTACAATCCGCAAGATCGAGGTGCAAACTCGCAAAGCGCAGTCTACAATCCGCAAGATCTAGGTGCAAACTCGCAAAGCGCAGTCTACAATCCGCAAGGTCGAGGTGCAAACTCGCAATGCGCAGTCTACAATCCGCAAGGTCTAGGTGCAAACTCGTAAAGCGCAGTCTACAATCCGAGACAGGCGATGATAACCACCCAGGTTTTCCGCCATTAAACCAAAAAAAATAAAAATCTACAATCCTAGGAAGCAAGTTCGAGGAGAACAAATTCTGTTAATAAATTCTGCGCCTTCTTGAGTAGACCAATTTCCCAAATAGTTGGTCGAAACCCTAACACACATAAATTTGATTTTGGAAGTTCGCTCGACTCACGTCAGCGGTCCAGCTGCGTGATCGAATTATTGCACATTGTGGTATTTTTGTAATAATTTTATCACAGACTATTGTTTTAAAATTGATTAATTTAAACACTTCAATAATACGTTAGTACTCAAATAACTATTTCAATTTACGAGGCTTCGTATCAATCCAACCATTACTTCAAACCGACATCCGACCTCGCAACATCTGCGGATGAAACGTCATTAGTTCCACGTTAAATGTATTTTAACAAGCACTCCGAAACCTAACCTCATCGACAACTGTAAAAGTTTAAACAATAAGTAGTCGTATCGTTTGTTACTGACAGCAATCCAGATAATTATATATTGTAGGAGTGAAGATCAAGGAGAGCACGGAACAGCTGTGTATGACACGGCGCTTGTCATTGGCACAAGAGAGAATGTAATGCCGGAGAGAAGGGTATTGTATTCGGTAGGGTACGTCACACCCATGTGCGCCCGGGTTATCTTGCGGGCGAAGATGTGTTTCTTTGTGGATTGAAGTTTAATTGAAAATATTTCGGTATCTTGATATCTTGTAAAAGTCAGAGATGAAGAAATATTTGTGCAAATTTAAAAAGCGACGGTTATTTGTGTTGCGGTATGGTACCAAACACCGTGGATATAATCTACAACTATCAAAATCTCGTAGAAATTCACGTCCAGATTCAAAATATTAAGTTTAATGCGTTGTAGAAGTAATATAAGCTATTTGACTTGTTTAGAGGTTAGAAGTCGTTAAAAAATTGGCCAAAAAGTTTTTGATTTTGATAAAAATTTGGCTTATTTTAAACCAAAACACATGTAAACTTAAAATTAAATCTTATTTGCCGCTTGAGGGTTAGGTTCTAGGGTAGGTAAAGATTTGTCTACTACAATCTGTGTGTAACTACTAAAATCGTGAAAGCTTCATGAAGAGTAGCTAAACGTAGCACGTACTTACAGCTAGTTTAAACAAAAGTTCTCGGTGTAATGTAAGTTGCTCAGGATAAAATAAAACCATAGACAGCTAAGCATATCTTTACATCCTCCGTAATAAATCGACTCGGATGGATTTTCCTTCTGTTCAACGTTCAACGCGAGATAAACCTCGTTCTTCAAACACACTATCTGTGAAAGTGTGCTTTTAATATAACCAGAAGCTATTCATAGCGTATTATCTGCAAGAATTACGTTCTATCCGTGATGCTTTTATGGCGTGTAAAGTAAACATAAAGACTTTCTGTGTATTTTACAATATAAAATTACTTTTTTATCTTATCTTTTGTACTTATATGCATTCTTTCGTTGCATTTTTAAAATTAAACTTCTGTGATAAAGTTAGTTGCCAGCCTTAGCAAAATATTGCGTAGGAAATTTCATTTCTATTTATGTTTTTATGTCTTTACTTGGTTGAGCAAAGTATATAGAGAAACTTGAAAAAATTTCAGGTAACAACAATAGGAACTTTTCAATTTACACATTTGAAGCCCATATTTTGGGGGATTGACGAATATGAAGTCAATATTAGGTTAACGCTTTAAAAATTCAGGTTACGCCCAAATTGTTACTTTAGGCCTAAATAGGCGACGTTTTCTAGGTAAATCAAAAGAGCCCGTGTAAGGAATATCCTCTCTCCCTGACTAATGTCGCACCCGTGCAAAGAGATATTTGACATTTAAATAATTCGACCACGCAGCTGAACCGCTGACGTAAGTTGAGCAAATTTCCAAAATTATGGCTGAGAAGGCGTTGAACAGCTGTCTGTGTGTACGCAGTATATTAGTAGAATGTGTTTGCGCCTAGAGTGGCCTCGCGAGATTGCACCACTTGGCTTCGAACCGGGTACTTTTATAGTGTTTTACGTTTTGATCGATTTTGGGAGAACCAAGCGAGCCATAAGGTCGCGTAAAAAAAACAAAATGTGCAGAATAACATCCTACATTTATATTTTTAGAAAAAGTTTAAAAAAATGTAATTCTCGTAGTAAAAATTTCAAAAAATAGTTACTTCCGGTCAAAAAACATACTACCGGTTGCTGGATTTTTTTGGCTAACGAACTCGTTCGAGCGACATAAACAACCAACATGTTTACCAAATTTGGACCAAATCGGACTTAAAATGCGGCCGCTAGAGTGCGAAAACATATATACATACATAAATATGATTTTTAATGACACCCCAAAACGTGTTCTGAGGACCAGGATCGGTGCTCATTTGCTACTCCCGACCTTGGGTCTTACCATGAGCACCACTGCAATAGCTCATTTTTCCAATGGAAATTCGCTAAAAATTATTAAATTGCCACCATTTTAAAAATATACAAAAGAACGTTCTGGTTTTTTTGTACAAGCGTAAAAGATGACCTAAGAAATATCATTCACACGCAATTTGAGGTCAATCTCATTTCTATTTAAAAATATTGATTTTAAGAGCTGAAAATGGTCAACATTCAGGGATTTATTTTCATAAAACAATTATAACAAATAAAACAGTTGATTTGAATCAAAAGTTTAGCAACACAATTCTAGGTGTGGCCTATACCGAATCAACACGCGTTTCTTAAAACCATTTACATTTATTACCATAGCAACCAACTTGACCAATTTAGAACCAGTAATTATTCTTCACAACCGACGGTTTTTAGGTTACATGAATAAAATAAAAGAACACAAAGAAAAAAATCTATGAAAAATCCTTACTGTATTATAACTCAAACATCTGTTATTAAATATTATAAATATCTGGTTTGGATCAATACCTTAGGTTAGGCCTATTCTGATCCAACATACATTTCTTGAAACCATTTACATTAATTACCATATCAACCAACTTGGCAAATTTAAAATTAGTGTTTTTTTTTTTGTCACGAGCAACAGTTTTTTCAGGTTAGGTAACAGCAAACACAAACAACGAAAAATTATCTCTATTCTATATAAAAATAAAAACTCTGTCCTGGGATTGGTGAGCGAAACGAGCATGGGGCGAAGCCCTCTTAGTACAATTTATAAGAATGTTCTACAAAAATCGTAGTTTATCGGAGGAAAATATAAGTTTCGCATGATAAATCACTTTTCGACAGCCAGCGAACGAACACGGTTCGGAAATACAACTTTGCGAGTCGGATCGTCAATTTTGGATCGGGAGCGTTTTAAAAGCGTTAAGTTTCCAAAGTAACTTTGTTTAGAGTTCGGGCGGAGCGGGGGGATCGGTACACAGTATGTGACAGGCTTGTGTCTCATTAGCATAACATGGCAAACTCGCCCCCACCCCCTCCATCATCCCCTTGGAGTTGGCTACAAGCAGGGTGTGTAGTTTAAGGGTGACGAGAGAGTCTTCTGGCTGAACTGATTTATATACAGTCCGCCAGTTGGATGTACATCGGCGAATATATTTGAATCGATCCGTCAATCGTTTGAAGGTAACATTATAACGTTGAAAAGTAACTTGAATTACAGAGAGAAATATAAATAAATATTGAGCTTGACTTGTGAGATAATGTACTTGATAGAATCAACTTTGAACACAACATCTCACAATCAATTCTTTTATTAACTCAAACGCGTTTCAATGACAAAGTTGCCATTTTCAGAGATTTACGAGCTACAATAGTCAAACTACAACTGAGTTATATTTGAGTTACAGTTTGACTATTGTAGCTCGTGCATCACTGAAGATGGCGATCTTGTCGTTGAAACGCGTTTGAGTTAATAAACGTATTAGTTGTGAGATTTTGTGTTCAAAGTTTATTCTACCAAAATAAACTCAGAGAGAAATATTGTATTTTCAACGCATAAAACGTGAGTTATTTGTTTAAAATTAAATTACAAAACTTCAAACTTTCTCTCGATTTCCCCCATTTTTTTTTCTTGTTTTTGAACGTAAACTGGTTTCTTGAAATCTTTCTGTAGATATTTTACAACTATATTTCGTCGATGATCTCTTCCACATTGGTTTACACACGTGCATAATACAGAGTGTATCACAACGGGTGGCCGGCTTGTATAGCATTGAAACGAGAATACTTAGACATTTAGTTTAAACTGATAACCCCCTATTTCGACCCCAAGGAATTCAGGGAAAATGTTTTCAACCCTCTAAAATGGCCCAAAAGGGTATTTTTGGGGGGTGGGTGATTGGTTTTGGAGAAATTTTCAAATGTAAAGGTAGGTCGTGTTGTACCTCATTTTAAAGGTCTCGGTACACTGATCATTAAAACAAAATTTTTTCCATTTATCTTGCACCGTCAATACAGGGTGGCCCGAAAAATCATAAAAACTTAAGTTTACATATCTTTTTACATCTGACATAAAACCTTTTTTAACAGCTACAATTTTTAAAGTACATTGACAAAGATGGGACCTTTCAAACAATACCTAATTTTGGTAGGTTTTCTCACATTTTTAGAAGGTTTAAAAATTTACAACTTTTAGAAGCTTAAAAAGTCAATATCTCTAAATTTTGAAATTGCAATGTGGGTCATCTTACATATCAAATTGAAGCCCTTACAATTATCAACATTTTTCATATTTGAATTTTTTTCATTTCTCTGTTAACTTAAAATTTACAGAAAAATATTGTTTTTCTCAGAATTACTGAGTTTTTGTGTACGTTATAAGTAGGCTTGAAAAATAACTGCTTAAAAAATAATTTACAGAAGCAGTTGATTCCTTTCCAACCCGTGATGATTTGTGTATGGTACAAAATGGACGACAATTTGAACACCTGTAAGCTGTTCCAGGGAATTAACCGGTGAGCAGTTATTTTTTAAGCCTACTTACACAAAAACTCAGTAATTCTAAGAAAAACAATATTTTTCTGTAAATTTTAAGCCAATAGAGAATTGAAAAACCAACAATTTGCTAAATAGGTCCATTCACGACGGTGCTGAATAGCTGCAAACGGTTCGCACGCCATTCCGCATATTGGGAGTAATTTCAATATATAGTGCATTTCGTGCTTCGCACGCCAACCCCCATGTTGGGAGTGATTTCAATACACAATGCATTGCGTGCTTCGCACGCCAACCCCCGTGTTGGTAGTATTTTCAATACACAATACGTTTCGTGCTTCGCACGCCAACCTCCGTATTGCAAGTATTTTTAATACATAATGTATTGCGTGCTTCGCACGCCAACCTTCATTTTGGGAATATTTTCAATACACAGAGCGTTGCGTGCTTCGCACGCCAATTTTAAGCATATGTGCTATGGACCCACATGTGCGTCCGATTTAAAAAATTAGTAATTATTACGTAGAAAGGTTCAGAAATAAAAAATAAAGTAATTTCTACTCATTTAGGCTATAAATATAAAAAATAAAAGGTCAGCTCCTAGCATAGGAAATACGAAATTAGCATAGCAGTGAACGTGTTAAACACCAATTTCCATGCTTATTTTTAAAATTTCTATATAGTTCACCATGTAAAATATTATAGGATGTAAGGATGATGAATGATTTTGTTTTGCTAGAGTAAAGTATTTTTGTTGAACCTTCATAGTTTTCTTAATTAACAGATCAGATCAAGCTCACAAGAGAGTAAAGCTGTAACGTACTGCATCCATGTGTATTGTACGTTGTAGTTTAATCAAGCAAATTTAAATATCAGTATGGTTGCAATGCACAATGATGTAACCTATGTTCTTGGATCCTCTGTTTTGTTGTTTATTTTATAATTTAAATTGCACTTTTTAAACCTATTATTAATTTTTACTACTAAATTTCTGGATTTCAGGGAGGTTTTGAACCCCACCCCCCACCTGGCTACGGCCTTGGGAAAGGTTCCATTATTTTCAAGTGTAACAGAAGTTCCGCTGCGCGATCTAATTCTTTATTAATCAAACGCGTGTAGTTTTCACAATTTAAATATGTCCTGGAAACGTTTTTGAGTCTCTCAATTTAACTACGGTCGAAGATTGGTACGGCAACTAGTTTTCGACTATAACTAATCAACACTCGCGACGTAGCGGGGCAAAATTAATCGCTCACAGTCCAATCAACGCACAGCGTAGAGTTTATCGGATGTACTCTGTATAGACAATATTGTTCCCGCTGCATTCCTCGTACAGTAAGGTAAACATGTTTGGTTTGTAATGATGGATGCAGCGGGGTAATCATTTCACACCTGGTTGTTAAACGGTTCCCTGTAGTTTACCGTATACACTGTAATTAACGAGACTAGGCAGACGTGCGGACTGACAACGGCACCATCACGCACGGTTGATATAATGTGTGGCTACCAGGGGGAAATGTTACAGTATCGTCATACACAGTCTGGTAGCATGACAGATATTCTACGCACACTAAACGAAGGCTAAATTTGTATATATAAAATACTAGGGGAAACCCCTGCGTGCTCCGCACGCCTACCCCGTTGGAACCTTATGTACACATAATCATGTTATGTTTTCTTTATAATAAAGGTGTAGGATTAATGAGAACCCCAAAGCTAAGATGGTAAATGATGTTAAATGGCCAAATCAAATTATTTCGTATATTTTATAGCAGCAGTTATAACATTCTGTACGGACCGACGTCCCCGGGACGGATGGGTGGGGCTTGAACCCGCCCCTGTCCGCTCCTGCACTCGCCGAGTACTCATCTCCTCAGTACCCTCCTGTCTGCCGCTGGTCCAAAATATGTATAAACATATTCAGACAAATATTTCGAATTGTAACAGATATCTGGAATTCAAAATGTTATCTGGAATATTATTTTTATTTTTTCCGCTTACACACTTCTTCAGCAAGGGATATTTAATTAAATTACAAGTGAAAAAACATAGACCAAGAGCGGGAGTTGAACCCGGAACCTTTACGTTTCCGTCGTAATGCTCTGCCAACTATTAGTATCTAATAACTCGACTTTCATCGGCAAAATAAGAATTGAGATTGTTTTCAATGTTTGTTTGTTTGTTTAATCGCCTTTATTTGGGAGCAGTCGAGGCTATGAAGCCCCTTCTACTGAACCCATCAACAAAATACATAAGTAATTACAAAATTTATAACAAAATTATAATAAAGACAAATATAAATAATAATATAAACTAACATGACTCATGCTAAAAATAAAATAGGTAAATTATAAATAAAATATCCGCGAAATACACACACACGCATGCCTACATCCACACATACACACCCATATACGTGTATATAAACAATAGATACTATACATACTTTACATACAATACATATCTATAAATGCTACGAAAATTTGTAATGAAATAATTAATACAATGTCGTATACACGAGGTATTTCAATCTGTTAATTCAATAATTGCAGTAAAACCGTCTAAGTGAGATGACATCGACTAATATCTGGAGCGATCAGGGTAGCTCAGTTGGCAGAGCATTACGACGGAAACGTAAAGGTCTTCGGTTCAACTCCCGGTCTTGGTCTAGTTTTTTCACTTGTAATTTAATTCAAAATGCGCTGTTTTATTGGTTGAAACTGTCCAATTGCAAGGGTTTACAGAAACCTTTAAATTTTATATATATATAAAAGAGACGTCTGATTGGAAGGCAGTTTATAATATTGTCAAAATATTTCTGTCGAGCGATATTGAGTTTTTGAGAAGTGACAAAGTTTTCATGCGCCAATAGTTTTACAGAAAACTACAATTTTAAAACGATGATTACATAACATATGTAAATTTACGTTCTAGAAAAAAATTGTAAAGACAAAATTTAAAGTTTAAATTATTTCCTTTCCAATGGTTTTTGTTTTATTGCGATTAGATTATTTTTAGTGTCCCATAATTAGTCGGTGTCCCAGGGACGGAGGCTCCTCATCCGGACGAGGAATAAGGGTCCGGACAGAAGGTTAATAAAGGTTAAACCAGCAAGGCTCAGGTCTACACTTTAATAAAAAAACTAACCCAAAAGTTAAAAGTACAAATAATTGCTTCCAAGTTTGAATTCAGCTGGCAATGGAAATATTCTAGGAAACAGCTATTTTATCTGTTATTTGATTCAGTTGATTGCTATGGTAATAAATGTATAAATACATGTGTTGATTCATCAGTCTAGGCATAACCTAAGATTTGTTCGACTAACTTTAAAAATATTTAAATAAAAAATGTTTTTTATCCAAATGAATTAGCCTATAGCCTATGTTACTCAGGGCTTTGTTGCTTTTTATTAGTAAATCTATTTTTTTCAATCGGTTCAGTAGTTCCAGAAACAACAAACAAACAAACAAATTTTATCTCTTTATAATAACAGTACAGAGGAAGTCTAGACTATCTGATTCACAATCAACGTGCAGTCAATACTAAGATAGCTAGATTATATTTTGCAGGGTAACTTCATACAACTATGGAGAGGTGCACTAAGAAGGGAGTTTGCAAAATATTAATTTTAAGTGAGAATACTGGGTTCATTTCCAGCTCTATAACTGATAATACAGCCGATTTAAATTAAAGGCTTAGTGACACAATTCTAGGTGTGGCCTATTCTGAACCAACACACGTTTTACATTCATTACCATAGCAACCAACTTAGAAAATTTAGAATCAGTCAATTATTTTTCAAAACCAACATTTTTTTTATGGTAGATCAGCAAAATATAAGCAAAAAAAAAAACGAAAAAGGCTTAGGCCTAATGTATTTTAATTCATACATCTGTTACTACAAATTACAAATAAAACAGCTAGTTTGGTCAATAAGCTTAACACAATTTCATGTTAGGCCTATTCTGAACCAAAAAAGGTTTTTTAAAAATTGAAAGCGTAAAAATAATGGACAAAATAAGGGGTTTTGCGGACGGGCGTGACATGCGACCATTATAAATAGAACAACAAGTAGATCAAAAGCTTTACACTTTGACAAGTTCTTATATGTTTTCATTTACTGTATACGCTGGTTTAACCGTTAAATATATATCAAAACTGTGTGCAATAATGTGAAATCTAATAAATCATAGATTTTAAATACACCTTTCTTGAACCTATGCACAGCTATAAGACTTTTCTGTACAATCCTAGTGACAGTTTCAACGACTGAGAGGTATTTTAGTAGGTTATCGCAGAATTCACTGAAAACTTGGCAACGAAACACAACTGGCCAAACTCATCCGAACCATCTGGCAACGTTGGCAATTGAGAATTAATTTCTCCAAAACTGTTGACTTTTCAGACGTTATCAATGATTTTAGTGAAAAGAAAGCTAGGAAAGCTATTATATGATTAAATAGACTATCAAACATCAAAGTAAGCTTTTCGTAAACAAAGTATTAAACACTCCAAAAACATTGTAATTGTTTAGTTGCTAACTTTGTCATAATCTTATTATTTTGTCAACTTGAATTTTAATCTTGGTCAGTAAGGGAAATCAATCTCTAAATGGAAATGTACTTTCAGTGAAATAAAAGTGAATGATTTACTTTAATTTACGCTTGCAATAATTTTGTCAATAAAGTTTGGTTTTTAGATTGAACTGATAGCCTTAATTATTCCTCATTATCAATTATCAGTTTAAATAAAATGTTTAAAGGGTTAAAAAATTACCATGTAATTTTTTAAACATAGCACGCGAACAAAGGGGGGGGGGGAGCGCATGATCCTTGTTACAGGACCCGCAATCGAATGGGGGGGCCATGCATGAGATATTGCAGTGGCCTTTATGGTAAGACCCACGGTCGGGAGTAGCAAATGAGCACCGATCATGGTCCCCAGAACACGTTTTGGGGTGTCATTAAAAATCATATATATGTGTTTCGCACTCTAGCGGCCGCACTTTAAGTCCGATTTGGTTAAAATTTTTACACTTGTTGGTTGTCTACGTCGCTCGGACGAGTTTGTTAGCCAAACAAAATCAAACAATCGGAAGCACGTTTTTTGACCGGAAGTAACTATTGTTTGAGATTATTCCTACGAGAATGAACTTGTTTTTGAGGTTTTTCTTCACTTATAAGTGTAGTATATTATTCTGCACATTTTGACCTTATAGCTCGATTTGTTCCCCCAAAATCGATCAAAACGTAAAATACCATAGAAGTACTCGGTTCAAAGCCATGTGGTGGATTCTACAGTGGGGTTGGCGTACGAAGCACGCAATGCATTGTGTATTGAAGATAGTCCCAATAAAGGGGTTGGCGTGTGAAACACCCAATGCTTAGTGTATTAAAGATCCTCCCAATATGCGGAATAGCGTGCGAACCATTTTGCAGCTATTCAGCACCGTCATGAATAGACCTATTCCCCAAATTGTTGGTTGAAACCCTAAAACATAGGCCTATAAACTTAATTATGGAAATTTGCTCAACTCACGTCAGGGGTTCAGCTGCGTGGTCGAATTATTTCGTTTAATTACAGAAACATGATAACATAAAAACCTAAATTGTTGGAAGTTGTATTAAAATTGGTTCAGTAGTTGTTGAGAAATATAAACACATTCCGGCCAAAGAAGACTCTATTTACCTAAATGAATCTGTTTATTAAATACATACACGTTTTGTAATTAAATTAAAATAATTAAACAATTAAGTTAATCGCGCTTTTAACGACATTGGACGTAATGATAGTGCGCAGACGCGATGCGATGGGCTTCCTCATGGAGTGTTTCCTTTTAAGGTCGCCGTAATTGTTGAAGAATGTTTGTGTAACCCACCTAACCCAACCTGTTAAAGACCAGTTCATTTGTCTAGCGCTTGTATAACGTATTAAATACGTCAGATGAGTTAATAGCCCGCAGTTATGTTGGATGGGATTTCGTAATACGGTAGTTCGTTTGGAAACACACCCACGGTGGTGGTTAGTTTGAAAACGTAGGAAAACTAAATTGGTTTCGATGTTAGAATTTACACGGTTTCCAATTTGTTAATGTTTGTATTGATTCGTTATTTATACTTTGTGTTTAGTGGAAACAATGTACGCATCCAGATAAAGATATATAGGATAATTCAGAACTAAGCGGCAATCTATCGGAAGGTCATTCTATAGCCAAAAATAATCGGTACCAGATAACTGCCACATACTTTCTCAAAGTTGAAACTTTATACCTTCCCAAAAGTAGCATATGAGGTGGTTATTTAGAATTGCAAAAGTAGGAAAATGTTACCATGGAAAATATTAGATGCAAGTAACACAAATCCATATTATATTATTATTATTTATTTAAACTATTTGATCGATTTCGAACAAATTTGCACCAAGTATGTCAATTAGGCTTGTACAGATGCACGAAAAAAGGTTTTGAAAAAATTTGAAAAACAACCACCTTTTTGGCCAAAAACCCCCAAAAATCAGTCCTTATTATTATTATTAATACCTAAACAAAAATTTTTAGAAAGTTGCGGTTTTCGCATATGGTAGGATACATTGAGGGCTACAAATAAGCCAAATTTTAACAAAATCGTTTAAGCCGTTTTTGAGAAATTTTTATTTTTCTCGTTTTTTTCCATTTTTGGGGGGTAAAACCCTTAAAAATCGAAAATTTGAAAAATGGAAAAAAATCGTCTGGTGATATTCCAGAACTACACCTACATACCAAATTTTATCAAAATCGGACCGTTGGTTTGGTCTCCAGCTATGTACATATCCTAACAGACACACGGACAAACATCACGGTTCAGGGAGCACCAAAACAGATAATTCCACTAAAAATTCAAATACGAAAATTTGGGTACTACGTAGGCTATAGGGGGGAGAAAGTAAAAATTGTTAAACCATCAGATTTGTCTTTAAATTAACTGTCTACATGTTGTAGTAATATTTTATAAGTGTAAACTTCTATAGGCAAACCGCGTCTATAGAAAAAACACTGTAAAAAACATGGCGAATAATTCGAAAACCAAGTATTTCCTGTCTTATGTTTATTGAAACTTTGAAACTAATAGGCGCACCGCGACTAAAAATTGCGGGCGGTGAATCGGAATTTATCGTCACGCTTCTTCCGTCAAGCTCTAATATACATATACAGGGGTGGAAAAAAGTCCCGGAA
>JAGFPH010003016.1:10454-29523 GCA_018207615.1 Philaenus spumarius
ACCGCCGTCTTTCTCGCACGCCTGTGGACAATTTCAAAACAAACTTATACATCATCGGTACAAACATTTAAATAAAGAATGCATTTTGGTGGAATTCATTAAACCAAAAGTTGGTACATCAATTTTTTAGAAGGTTTTGTATAAAAAGATGCAAATATGTTTTAACATATCTTTACAAATCAAAGCCATAAATGTAAAATTTTGCAAAGAAACTGAAATAGCATTTTAATATTTCAGGAGTAACACATCTTTAAAATAATATTTAATAACGTTGTATTATATATCAACTTACTCATGACATTCAACAAATAATTTGGTATATAGTTCAATAATCTTTGAAACCACGCAAAATACAAACAAAGTTACCCACCATTTTTTTATTTTACCAATAAATTCATATCTAGAAAAATTTTTGACCGATTGAGTTCGAACTTGGCATGAAGTTTAACCTTACAATGATATATTTTATGAAAAATAAACGATTACAGTTGAACTTGATTTTAACGGCCTCGGCTAATGCCTCATCTCAGACATAGCGTTATTTTTTTTTTAGGTCCGATCAAATTGTTATCTTTTCCGTTATTTAAAAACCCCTGTTTTAGCGTAAATAAATATTTTAACCACTCAGTTGTGACATCATAAATCTACAAAAATATCAATTTCAAACTTTGAATTCAGTTTTCTCAGAACTCGAAAAATGTTAGAATTCCCCCTTTCTTTTGATGTCAGGTAGCCTATTTTCTTCCTCCTCAGAATTAAACCGCGAAATAAGTATTTTTTTTCACACGTAAAATATTATAATCTCTGACGGGTTCCATCAAAGTCGGTAGAGGGGGGGATTCCACTATACAGTAGTAACACTGCTAACTCCCCCCCCTCCCTCCTGAGGAACAATTCACAACAAAGCTGTTGTTCAAATACTTTTTTGCTGTAGTATCATGAAAAATAGTGTTCAAAACTCGTGGGAAAATGTTCTTTTCAGATGCTCGTTCTCTTTAAATAGCTCGTCTACAACTCACAATTTAAATACAACTCGCATCTGAAAAATCACAATTTTACCACTAGTTGTGAAATATACTATTTCCTCTCACGTCCTTGAAAATAAAGGCCTACAATCACCAAAAAAAAAGTGCTTCCGGTTGCATTTTTTGGGCAAACTAAATCGTCCGAGATACTTAGACAACCAATGTCTGTACCAAATTTGGACCAAATCGAACGTAAAATGTGGCCGTTAGAGTGCCATATGTAAAGTATTTTATACCCGAAAACGTGCAATAGCTCATCTTTGCTGTGGAAATTAGCTAATAATTGCTTAGATTTGTACAATACAACTGCGGCACTATATTAAAGACCACTAAAGAATATTGTTGCGTGGCGGCAATAGGATAGGCGCGCAGCGTTGCCATATCTACTAGTCTCGAATACTACTGGTATTTACTGCTCAAGGTTTGAGCACACAGTTTAAAGAATTATAAATGCGTTGAATCAGTCACGTTCAGTTAGAAGCGTGGGAAGAACGTGACAACGTCGCACTATCGCGATTGTAGCGTTCAAGATCTCGGTGTACACAAGCCCGCCCCTCAACGGTATTCTTTCGTGGTCTTTACTTTAATTATTTATACTCCACTCCGCTATTCAAAATCTCTGTTTCACCGTTTTGCCCCACTGAATATAACCTTTACCACATTACCGAACCTACCCTAAAATATTGCCGCCTAATCCTGCTTAACAATAGAAGCGGCACCACATTCAACTTTCTAATAAATTACGTACCTTTACAGATTCCGGAGCAGCACAAGTGTTGGCCGTAGCGTTGGAACAACCTTTCCACGTCAAGCTGTCGACACAGTACAAAGCTAACGTCGTGGGCCAGTTCCCTCCCAAGTTGGCGAGTGTGTTGAGCAGTGTCATGTATGTTCCTCCGAAAGCTGGGTCGCTGATACGAGCAAAGAATCCCATTATCGACACAAACATTGCATAGAGCGTTATCTGAAAACAATGAACTCATGTTACATCTGTGTATCACGTTCGTAATGATTTACATTACGTCGACTGTACAAACTTATAGCCCAACCAATAGAGATTTTTTCTTGTTATTGAATTTAACAGCAAGCGACATCCACATAGCAAGGGTATGTAGATATATAAAAACAAAAAAACAAAAACTCTTTTGCACATTTTTTTTAAACAATAAATTAGAACTTTTTCGTTTTTTTTTTATATTATAAAAAGTTATGAGTGGATCACAATACTTTCAATGGGACATTTGTAGAGAATTAAAAACCTACAAAATGATTTTTTATTGACTCCGATCGGACCATTTTTTAATGAAAAAAGTTGGAAAACACTATAAAATTACCATTTAAAAAAATTCATATATTTGTTAGTTTACAATATTTAGGGTAGATCTTTCGGTATATGATTGATTATATGTATACTTCAATCAGGCGGAAGATGAAATTTGTCGCATTAATAGTTCTTGCGCAATTGCAGTATAAACAATTTCGGGCCATTATCTTGCATAATGCGGCCTATTATATTCTGAGTGGCCCGATTTGGATTTACCAAACGGATTCTGAAATAGTAGACATTAACCCTTTGGCTCCCGGCGTACGATTTTTCAGACATTGCGTGTATGTGCGTTGAATCCCGACGTCCGAATTTTCGGACGTTCAGAAAAAAAATCATATAAAATACAAATCATTAGTGAATCTATGTTTATTATATATCAATAGAATCAGAAAGAACTGTTCTATTTACCTCTATGATCTTTACTTACGTTAAAAATTACCTCTATGTGTACTACAACGAATATAAATTGTGATATACGATGCTGTGCTTTTGTTATCTGTCAGATGGTAAATAACTTTATTTGTGTGTTGTCTTTGATTATGGCCTATATATTTTGTTGTAGTACGTGATTGTTTTGGCATTTTTAGTTATTTTTATTGTGAATTGTCATTATGAAGCAAGTACATTCACTTGTTAGTGACGTGTATATTCATATGACTATATACGTACAACTAACCGCAGAACTGGTTATGTAGTAGCCTAATTTACAAAAAAAACTTAATAACACTGTCATTTTTCAATATAATATAATGAAATTTGAGGTTTTTGTTCCATTTTAAGTGTAAAATTATGTTATGTGGACAAAATTCTTCTTGATATTTTATTGTTGTGTCATTTTCAACAATAAAGTTAACAAAATTTAAAATTCTTTTTCTTCCAAGTAACAATTTAAAAAATTTCATATCTAACATGAATTTACACTTATTTTTAAAGGGTACTACATAATAGAACATTTCATACCAAACAAAATTTTTAAAAAATCATCAAAATTGATCAGTAAGTAAATTTAATACATAATTTTTTGCGAAACACTGAAAATTTTCTGAATTGAGCCTGGGATTTTATGCAGATACATAACAGAAAATGGTTGGGATTTTTGGAACATATGACAAATTGGATGTCGGGAGCCAAAGGGTTAAAACCTATAATTCGTATGTCTTCGATTTTTGAATAACGTTGATAAAATTGCTTCCGAACATAGCGCGAAACGCTTAAATTTGAAACCGACGGCAAGAGAGGCAGTGGTAGTGGGGAACCCCCACTACCATTGCCTCTTTTGCTGTTGGTCGCAAATTTTTGCGTTTCGCGCATTGTTCAGAAGCAATGTGACGTAAAGTCACTGTGGATGTTGCTTGCTGTTAAATTCAATAACAAAATTAGCCCTTTTTTTGCTCTATTCGTTGGGCTATTAAGGCAAGATTCGGTACTGTTCGAAATATACATTAAAATTCCAGAAGCTTTGCTAATAGAAGAAAAATACGTTACCCTTACACTTTTATCTATGTTTCAACAAACGTTGACCAATCTAAATCGTGTATTCACTTGCAATAATAACCACCATTGTTTTTCGCTTCAGAAAGAAAACTTTATAACATAAACAACGTTGAAATTAATATCAATTCTGTTTCGTAGCTTACATTCGTGTTTTATAAAGAATTCACTAAAAACAGCAAACTGTTTGGAGCAAAAAATTCTGGGTTCAGATCCCCAACTAAGACCTGTTTTTTCACTTGGAATTTAATTCAAACCTTGCTCAGGTATTGTTTATAAAAATATTACAACTTACAAAATTAATCTTAAAAATATTTAAATCATTAAACACTGCGTAAAATATTCACCTGATGAAAGAAGAAAGTTATGAACAGCAATACATAGTAGTAGTATGGTATATTGCTGCCTTCAATAATGTACGGAGTGATCCAAACAAAGGCAGCTGCTACTATGTTGAAACCCAATCTGAAAAAGTAAAGTGACAATAACTGATAGCGAAAGAAACCTTCTAGTTCTAAGATTGGCCGAACATACAAACGCTGAGTTCATCAACCCACTTAATATTTGTGCACATAATTCCTTACAATTTTAACCGACAGTGTTCTTGTTTAGTCAGGCAAGCAGTCGCTCTTTTTAGCATAGGTAGTACACTGAACATTTATAAAACACTTTTTAGCGAATTTCCATAGGAAAGATGAGCTATTGCAGTGACCCTTATGGTGAGACCTAAGGTCGGAAGTAGTAAATGAGCACCGTTCATGGTCCCTAGAACACGTTTTGAAGTGTCATTAAAAATTTTATATAATTGGTGATAACCAAGACATGCAGGAACTTCGGGAGCTCATTCTAGATGTAAAAGTAAAGAAACAAAGTTTAACCTAACAATCTCAAGAAAAGTAAGCGATTATATAAAATCATGCTTTCCAAAACGGCAGCTGTTTGAAAATTTCAAATCTAAATTACTCTAAAACCATACATTTTAACAAAAAATGTCAAGAGATCTTTTTGTAGCTCTTTTGGTTCCTTATCGGATGGTGCAACTGTCAAAACAATCAGATGAAGGATAATAGCTAAGTTAAAGATAATAAAAGCATATGTACATACAAGATTGTTGTGTTTACTGGGTTGGTATAGGATGCCGGGTTGAACAAACCAATCATTACACATAACTTAACTATTATCTTTCTGCCGATTGTTTTGACCGTGAGACCACCCGATAGGGAATCAAAGGGGCTTCAAAAAAGGTCTTTTGACATTTTTTGTTAAAGTGTAAAATTTTTGAGCAATTAAGGTTTGAAATTTTCAAACAGCCGCTACTTTGAAACTCACGAATAGATATAATCGCATATTTTTCTTGAGATAGGTCATCGTTAGGTTAAACTTTATGCCGTTTGAACTCAATCAGTCAAACATTTCTCTAGATATGAATTATTTTGTAAAAAAAAAAGGTGAATATCTGGAAAACGAGGCGTTTTTGGCCTTATGTTTATAAAATGTTTTTTCTTTACTTTTACAAGTAGAATGAGCTCCCGAAGTTTCTGCATATCTTCGTGAATCACCCTGTAAATATATTATATGTGTTCGCACTCTAACGGTCACATTTTAAGTCCAATTTGGTACACACGTTGGTTGTCTAAGATTCTCGGATGAGTTCGTTAGCCAAAAAAACCAACAACCAGAAGCTTGTTTTTTGACTGGAAGTAACTATTTTTTTAGATTTTTTGTACGAGAATGAAACTTTTTAGAGTTTTATCTACAAAAATAAATGCAGGACATTATTCCGCACATTTTGTTTTTTTACACGACCTTATATCTTGCTTGGTTCCTTCAAAATCGATCAAACCATAAAAATACCCGGTCCACGTCGGGGATTTACCGTGGAGGCATCTTCTGATTCAAGGCCGATTTTATAAGCTGCAAGCGAAGGGAAACCGTTAATAACCAGAAGCCGAGGTGCAAACTCGCAAAGCGTGTTTTTTGCTTCGAGTGGAACGAAGCAGCGCATGAATCGAATGGAGGCTTAAGTGCAAACAAATTCTACTAATGTATTTCGTACACTGTATGTGTATTCAGCACCTTCTTGATTATACCAATTTCCCAAAAATTTGGTTGAAACCCTAAAACATATAAACTTAATTTTGGAAATTCGCTCAACTTACTTAAACGATGGAATTATTTTTCTTGAAATTACATTGCACAAGTTACCTGTAAGGAATAGCTTTGACATAAATGTCCATGGGTTTATTGCCGGCGGTGTATTTACTCAGAAACAGTGGCAGCACAATCTGCAACGGTACAAGCACAACGGCCATCATCGCAAACCTGTCCTTGGGTACTCCTGCGTCTATCAGTTTTAGACTTGTAACTGAGTCACATGCTGAGAAAGCCACCTGCAATCAAACAAAACCAAATTTATAAGTCACTTCACACCTTAATTGTATTGATACTTCAAAGATATTTGAAATAATTATTAGATATCCTTAATATCTATAGAAGAGTAATTGTTCTAAGAATATTTATGAATATAGAAAAACGATTTTCTTTTACCAAGGCCGTAGCCAGGAAAACTTTTGGGGGGGGGGACAGTCAAGTCAGGACTGGGGATTTGAATTTAAACCCTTTTAAAACATTCACTGCTAAGGACGCACATGTGACCTTGACACTGAACACTATTAAATGCATTGGGTGCTTCACACGAAAACCCCCTTATTGGTAGTATCTTCCTATGTTGGATCCTCTGTTGTGTTGTCTATTTTAAAATTTAACTTGCATTTTTTAAACCTAGTATTAATTTTTTGCTGTTACATTTTGGGATTTTGGAGGCGGTTTTGACCCCCCCCCCCTCCACGGCTATGGCCTTGTCTTTTACTATAGCCAGAAAATGGAGGACTTTTTTTAATATACATTAAATGGAAAATAAATTTTTATACATTGAAGTTTATGAAAATAAATTTTTCTAACACCCCATACGACCTTGTATGTGCTTTAGATTACATGTTGGTAAAAATAAGAAAAATACGCCAAAAATTTAAAGTCATGAAGTTTAGCTCAAAGGCTCATTTTAGCATAATAATGAAGTAAACAAAAGTCACACCCTTTATGAGTGGGTGAGTGGAGGTTTACAGGGAAAGTCTATGTTTTTAAACAAAATAATTAGAATAAACAAAATTGTACATGCAATTTTTATGAAATTTTCAGAAATTTTAGTGGACATGACCTTTATTTAGAGACCATATAAATCTTTTGTGACTTGAAGGGGTAGTTATATGGGTTAAAAGATCAAAAAGCATTATTTTTCCTTCAAACCCCTTTATTCCCCTTGAGGGGGAATGTATACTTTGTTTTATTTCATACTTATCCAAAAAGAATCTTTGTGCCAATTTTCAACATTACTTTAATTTGTTGTGTTTTTTAACTTATTTTTTCCTTAACACCGAATATAAATCACTTTAAGGTCATAAAGCTCTTAAAAAAAGGTATTTTCTTAAGCACCAACTTTCTCATTTAATTTACGTTAAAAAGGTAGTTTTTTGCACTTTTTCGACCCCCACTAAACCCACTTCTGGAGTGTGAAAATTGAACTTCTTCTACATTGTTTATGACCAAAATTAACACATAGACAAAAGTATTAACTACACTACTTCCTTGAAATACAATGTTGACCCGAGTACCCTAATGAAGTAGGGTGTCTTATCGCCACTCGATGATAGTCAAACTTGTTGTTTACAACATCAATTTTAATAAAGGCTAAACTATTTTGTTTATATAGTGAACATGATGGCGGATGTAATTCCGAAAAAAGGAACCATTTTTCATCATAGGAAAACACCTCTGAATTTGGGTACAGCTAAGAGGATACGGAGCACGACTCAAGAGACCTTCGTGGAGGAAGCACGGGCCGTGGAAAAGTGTGGAAGGACATAGTGGCAACCCAAGAGAAATGCCGTTTTCGTCTCAGCACTGGACATGTTTGTTTGGCGGCCCATTGGTGTAGAATACTACTTCTGACCACTGTGTGTTGTGTGACCGGCAACTTATAAATAAGGATCATATTCTTGGGTTTCCCATGCTGTTCACTGTACAACCAAGATTGGAAAGATCCTCTAAACTTTATTGGGATGCCAGAGGAATGATGTGTAGCTTCATACATAGTATACCATAAGAAAAAAATATTTTGTTTCCATAATTATTAACCCTCCCCGTGGCAGACTGCCCAAAGTGATGTTCTCTCAGGCGCAAGATGCAGCCATTTCGAACCTATGCAAGAAATTGCATAAATTTGCATGTTCGGTTATTTAATACACTTAAAACCATCCAATCGTAATAAAACCGGCACTGTTGGAAAGGAAATCAATTAAACTTTAATTTTTGTATTTACAATTTTTTTGTAAAACGTATATTTACATACGTAATCATCGTTTTAAAATATGCAGATCGGGTTACAGCTGTTTCAATGCATGAATTTGCATACAATTGTACTGTTATTTCCCACTTCTTGAATGGGCAAGCCCACCTACAGAAGTATTTCTATCGAGATTATAAAGCTACCATTGGATTCGTCAAGATTTTATACTTCTAATAGTGCCTTCCAATCAGATGTCACTATTTTACACGACTTATGACGAATATTTCTGTAAACCCTTGCGATTGGACAGTTTTCAACCAATGAAACAGCCCATTTGTCAACCGATATTGGGTAGGCTAGGCACTGTCATATGTTTTGACAGATTTCTTTTCACCATTTTGTAGAGAATAGATTGATCTTTCTAACGGTGGTAAGTAAACTAGAAATAACCAGTTTTTTGTTAGTCTAGACAGCAGTGGAAAGTACATAATTAGGACAGTCTGGTGAGACCGTCTAGCGCGTGGGTTCCCACGTAATTCATATGACCCTTCCTGCGACCGGGGAAGTTTCATTTAAATTGATGCCATTTTGTTATTAAAAATAAAAATAACTCAAACACTTTTGTGAACTAAGGAGTGACAAGTATACCGTTCTTTTCTTTGATTTATCCTCTACACTTTTTTATAGTAATGTAATATTTCATTTTTGGGCAAAGCATATATTAGTAAATTATGTTTGAAACTAGGCCTAGTTTTGTTAACAGTCGTGTATTTGGAACATAAAAACTGTTTTTTTCAAAATAAGAAATTTAAAATTGATAAATAGCTTTATACAGTTCTATTTAGGAATAAATTACAAAACTTTTTTACGCTTACGAAAAAATTACAAAAAATTTTTACTACTTGTTATGTAGGCCTAAATTTGAACTGTTTCCTTTCGTTACTAAACATTTTTTTGTTTCTTAAGCTAATAACTTTTACAATTTTACATCAATAAATTTTTTTAATTGCATATGAATTCTTTGATCCATTCTCTACAAAAAGGGTACAGAACACTTTTGGATTGTGGTTGAATTACTATTTTTGGTGAATTTTTTAAAATATGCTTGCAAAACACTAAAAACTGGCTCGCCAATTTGAGCTATAACCAGGGCAGGTCTAGGGTTAAATCAACCTAATTTAAAATGAGTTTCTCTTTTATGTGCAAGATCCAACTGTCAGGCCCTCACATCTCTGGGCCATGTGGTCTTTGCTGGCCTCCTGTACATTTTAATCAAATTTAGGGGTGATTGAAATTTAAATTGGAGAGGTATTTCAAATTACGGCAAAGGTCTCATTACCAAAATAAATTGTTATCTGTTTAAAAAATGTTATTTAAAGCGGACATTTTTGTTTTATCACCCAAATTATCATAATGAACAACAGAAACTAGCAAATTTTAAATACGATTTTCGCTCTTGTTCAAATCTTTGTTCATTTCGAATGGTAGTTGAATTTTGAACTAATTTGAACACACTACCAAAGAGCAATTTTAGTATTTGCAGAACTTTCACAACTAATTTAGATTTTTCTAAAATCGTAAAAAATCATTTTGAACATTAATTTTAATCTTCATCAATGATCAAAAAGTTTTTTTCTGCGTCCAGTACAACTTTTTCAGAAAACAGATGTAACAAGACTTGCAAATGTTTTTTTCTGAGAAAAAAAGGCTGCAGCTTGCCCCGCAGAAAGTAAATATTTTGGGGCACATTTTGATCACAGTATGAGAATGGTGGATCACGTTTGCAAATCAGTGTTTAAGACAAAAACGGTAATTACAAGAATTACGTCCAACATAGGAGGTACTATAAGTGATGTTGGCAGTTTACTCTTTATATGGGGCACCTATTTGGCTTAAGTTTTCAAGATAAAGAAACATAAAATCTTGCCAGTAACGCTGCAAAGAGAGGTGACATTATAATATACTAGTAAATCCCCGTGAAAAATCACAGGCGGATTAATTAGATACACACTTTATCTAGGCCTACATAACTATGCAGACGGGGATTTTTAACTAGGTAAATGTGTACAATTATAAGGACTATAAAACTGTAGGAATATTTGTTAAGATTTTGTGTTTATGTATATTATTATATACAGTAATCCCTCACTATTCGCTGTGAATAGGTTGCGACAAATTGCCGCAAATAACAAAACCGCGAATAGCGAAAACTAAATCTTTATAGAAAAAGGGGGGTTATGTTCTTGACATATAGAAAATTTTAAAACATTATGTACTAATACCTACAGTTAATTTATTTACATAAGATATAGGCAGTCGCTGTTATACGCTGTCCAGCGATTTCGCTTTTACGCAGTAAAAAAAGTCCTTGAAAGGTTTAGTATTTGAGCCGAGTTGTTTGGAGTGTACACTACAGTTGATAATTTTATAAGTTATTGGAGCGTTGTTTGTCATCTCACTCTCCCCTCAAGGTCAGTGCTCTCATAATGGTACCTTTACCCATCCCTACTTGCTTGTTCACTGTCTGAGTTTGTCTATTTTTTAGAATTTAGTCATTTCAACGCATCAAACTATCGTTCGCCGTCAGTAGCGAAAATATTGGTTACGACTGTTACAAGTGATAAAACGTAGTAAAAACTTAATTTCTTTCAAAATATTTTACTGTAATTTTAATTAATTCTTTAAAATTAATTTGATTTGCTGTACACTAAATTGATGTTTCCAACTAAATCACAGTATGACATTGACCTTCATTTGCACAAGTCCACTTGTATTCACGCAGAGGTGTATTGTGGGGAAATCCCATCTTGTATGTTTTGTTGTATTTGCGAGTGTTTCGCCGATACAAACCACACAAACAGTTTATGTTTTAACGAAAACTATAAAAATCCTTCTCAAATTGATTGTTTCTTATTCATGAAATCACATACGCTGCAACTTACCTTGCTTGTGAGCAGCAAAATGGCTAGTGTTTGTATACTAGGCAACCGTACGATCTGTAACAGTTGTTTGTAAGTGTCTTTAATATCGACTTTATCACCAGCGATAGGCCGACGAGGTTCGCCTTCTCTCTTGAACAATCCAACTAACGTCGTCACTACTAGGAAAACTATTCCCCAGAAATATAAGAAACCTGTAACAAAGGCACCATCATTAACTAAAGAAATATAGAAATTCTAAAGAAATAAAAATCATACAGCCTCCCTATATAGACTGTATTACTAGAGTCCACATCAGAGAACATTAAAAGAAATTGGGTTCAACTTGTTCTGACCTGCTTCGGGGGGCCTCATTATTAGCGAATTTCCAAAAATGAGCTATTGCAGTGACCCTTATGGCGAGACCTAAGGTCGGCAGTAGTCAATGAGCACCGATCATAGTCACCAGAACACGTTTTGGGGTGTCATTAAAATTTGTATATACATGTTTGCACTCTAACGGCCACATTTTAAGTCCGATTTGGTCCACATATTTCTTGTCTACATCGCTTGGAAGAGTTAGTACGCCAAAAAATTAAACGACTGAAAGCACATTTTTTTTGGAAGTATCTATTTTTTAGATGTTTCATATCGGAATGAAACTTTTTTTGGGGTTTTATCTAAAAAAATAAATTCTGCACATTTTGTTTTTTTACACAAACTTAAAGCTCGGTTGGTTCAACCAAAATCGATCAAAATGTAAAACATCATAAAAGTATCCGGTTCAAATCCCCGTGTGGGCATATTCTGATCAGAGGACGAGTCTGGACGCTGAAAGCGAAGCAAAGCGGGCTTGACCCGAGGTCGAAGTGTAAACTGACAGTTGATATTGAATATAAAAAGAGAAACTCATTTTAAATCAGGCGGATTTAATAGTTACGGAAACAAATATTGTTTTCTTATGGTAGACTATGGGATTAACCCATCAGTCCTCTGGCATCCCAATAAAGTTTAAACTGCAAGAAATCCTGTATTTTCCAAGCTCTGCACAGTGTTGAAATGCAGCTATTATAGCTAGAAGATCTGCATCCATGCTTGATTTACCAGAAGAAGGGACATATAAAACTCGTGTTTTGTTTGTAGGATCTAAACACCAAATCCTGAAAGATCTGGGGGTCAAATGAGCCATCTGTGTAGATACGCAGAAACTCTTGATTTAGTTAATATTTCCCCTCCTTGCCGGCTGTCTTATTGTTGTGGGTCGTCCTGTTTTGCTGAATTTTCAAGTAGTCAGTAAATTGAGTTGAGAGAAAGAGTTTTGGATGGATATTTATTTAACGATATCAAACTACAGTAGGGACCTCTATTATCCGAGGTAATTGGGACCAGGCAGACCTCGAATAACCGAAAACTCGGATAATACGGAAGGCCGTGAAAAACCATTGAGGTGCAAGTTCCCGCGTCTACGTCGTTATAGACTGATTTGGAGCCATACTTACTTCAAAACTTAATTTATTCGGCTTCAAATAATATATTTTTAACCCTTCGGGTCCCAGGGCGACGATCTATCGTCGATTAAAAAGTATGAGTAAAATCCCATAGTGACGACATATCGTCGCCTGAGTCTTACGCGAAAAATCCCAAGCGCCGATCTATCGTCGCAAAGATTATTTCAGTCTTATAATTATGTAAATAACTTTTTACCATATAACTTGGACATTTTTGTGTACAAAACAATATAATCTATTAGTGTAAGCCTTAATTTAATCATTATAAGTGTTTATTGACATTTCTAAAACGATCCGACAGCTGACGTAATCTAACTGCACAGTTTAGTTGTCATTCGTCTATGATTTGTTTACTGGTGAATTTAAAATTCATTTTTTGATGTTCTTTAGTGCATCTAAGTGTATATTGAGTTATTTAGTGATCCAGTTATGAGTGTTAAACAATAATAACAATGAAATTTAGTGCTACAGTAGAGTCCCGGTTATCCGCCATAAAAGGGCCGGTGGAAGGGCGGATAAGCTAAAATGGCGGATAATAGGGAGGGTTGAACAAATAATAGACGTTTTACACCATTAATACTTTTTATTGTAAATTTAATGAGTAAATACGATATTTTGCAGTAATACTATATAATAGAAAAGAAAAATAATGGAATACAGTTATTTTCAATGAAATTACGAAATTGAATGACAAGATTGTTAGGATAAATACAGTAAAGGCACAATATAATACTGTACATAAAAAGTCCCGAAACTAATTACAGTTCGAATAAATTTAATGCAGAATTATCTGTACAAACAGAAAATTCAGATCAAGATTAAATAACACAACATAAACTACTGTACTTTCACCATATCATACTCAAAAACTTAATGTTAACGAATAACCTCACTGCACGCACTAAACACTTAGAGAGACACAGTTGTTTACAAAACAAGTTCGTATGAGCTGACAGTAAGCGGGTCGGGCCAGTGGTAGTGGGGGAATTCTCATGGTACAGTCAGACACAGAGCACGTACACTAACACCCGCAAGCTATCGCAGTCACGTACGCTCACTGACGCTTGCAAGTTATCGCAGACACGTACCGCTACAATCACTGACGCCTACAATTAAATTAAATAAGTGCCGCTGGTGTGGCGGATAACACGGAATGGCGGATAACCGAATGGCGAATAACCGGGACTCTACTGTACTTGTAATATATTGGTAGGATGTTCGTGAACATACCAATGTTGTTTACCACTCCTTTCTAGTGAGGTTAAAGTTAGTTTTTTTTTTAGTTAGTGTGTTTTCAAATTACAATTTAGTTATTTAGTGTTACAGTTTTTGGTTTTTAATATTATCAATTATATTTTAATTTGTAATAATAAAAACACTCACTAATAAAATGAAGTCACTTTTCTAAGAATGTTTAGTTAGGTTAGGCCTATGTTAATTTTTACTTTTTCATTTTACGACATAAAAACAGATATTATTTTTTAATCAAATGACTTTAAATTTTGTTCACATATGGAAATTAGTGTAAGGATTCAATTTTAATGTTTCCCACCGTAAAAAAATTTCTAGATTTTCTTTAAAAACTATTACAATCACATTTTTTTTTTAATTTTACAAAAACAAACCCACAACTTACCACAAAAAATAAAAAAAAATATATAATTGAAACATACAAATTAGTTGGGTTTATAGACACATTAATTTGTAACATTTTGATACCACAAACATTAAAATAGCTTCAATACAAGGCACCTTATGATTTTTTTACCAAACCTCTACCGTAACACATTTTTTGGCCTGGGATTTTTCAGCATTTTTTCCAATAAACTGCATATGGAATTTTTTTCGACCCGCCATATTTTTGGCCTGGGACCCAAATTGTTAAATAAACAAAGAAGGTTTGATAATGTACTCAAATGAAAGAAATTGTATACTTTAAGCTACTATAATAAAAACCATAAAAATTATGCTTTAAGTTTTTTCATGCTCGCTTTATTCATTGATTATCTAACGTCTTTTTTTATTTGAATAACGTTGAGATACCCACTTTTCAATTTCCGCTCTATCCCCGGCAGTCACGTCCCCAACACCTAAATAACTTGCCACTTTTCTTATTGAATCACCTCCATCTAATCGTTTAATTACTTCCCATTTTTTATTTAAAAATAAAATAACAAGCTTTAGCTTTCCACTCATAATGACACTCTCATTCTCACCAACACCGACTAAAAACAAAAGAACAAAATACAGTAGCACGGGGAAGAAATAACTCTCGGGAAAGGACGGCGAGTCCTAAATACGATGCCGCAAGGAGGGGAGTGTAAACAGCCCCAAGACTGCTTCGTCATTCAAAAAATACTATACTATCTGTCCGCTAAACGAAACCCATACCATTGTGTTGGGCAAAGAGTGTAAATGTTTTCATGATGTACACGGCAAACTACTGTTTTGTTTTCGTTCTGTTCAACCTAACACACAAGTTTTTATTATAAACTAGAGGACCCAGCAATGGTTCGCTATTGCTTGATTTAATTTAAAGGGTAATTATTCCATTTCATTACATTGATTTAAGTTATCGAATTGCAAAATGCTTTATGCCACTTAAGAACATACTACACAAATTTAGATTTATAGTTTGTAAACCTTTATAGATAATACAGTAAACCTTTTGTTTGCTTTTACCTAATCTAAAAAAACTGATAGTTGTGAAGAATTGTAAAAACCCTGATTCTAAATTAGCCCAATTGGTTGCAAATAATAAGGTTTTGGTTTTGGTTCATTATAGGCTTAACCTAAAATTGTGTTCAGTTTTTGATCCAAATCAGCTGTTTTATATATAACATGTAACAACCAATGTTTGAATTGAATTAAAATATAGTATGCATTTTTAGTTGATTTTTGTTTTTGTTTGCTTTAAGTTGGTCAATCTAACCTAAAAAAGCAGTTGGTTTAACTTACAATTTTAAGTCATTACTTAAATGTGAATAAAAATAAGAAATAGCTAGTACTAAAAGCTTTGACTAATAATTTAAAGTTTTGACTAAAAATTCCCAGCTTTTGATAACTAGCCTTAGCTAAAAGTTATTCACCTCATTTTAACCAAGTGCTTTTACTAGAAGCTTTGACTTATTAGTGAAAGCTAAAGCTAAGACTAAATGCTAAAAGCTTTTGCTTATTTTTTATTCAACAGACTCAATAAACTGATTATAAAATGCTAAGTAAAGTTGCTATGGTAATGAATGTAAACAAACATGTGTTGCTAAGCTTTTTATATGAACAGCTGTTTTAGTGCACTATGTCTTGAGTCCATACAAAAGAGGCTGTTAACTTTTTCGGGAAACTTTTCAAATTTTTCTTTATATAAAAACCTAGTTTGGACTATTAAAAACATTTTAAAACAAAAATAGCCTAATTGGTCCAGCCGTTTTCAAGTGATACGCTTACAAAGGATCAGCAATTCATTTTTACTATATAAATTTAACTATTGAGAAATCCTCTCCAGCTATGAATTCTTTATTGAAATCAATTCAGTTAGCTTAATGGATAAAAGTTTTTTTAATTTGCCTTGGTTAATATGGAAACGTGGTTAACCTAGGTTTTTTTTAAAAATTTTGTGCAGTTTACAATATAGTCCCGAAAATGAAGCACAAAGCCCCCAAGTACTGCAAAGTAGCCCTCAAGTACTGCAGCTATTTTGATGAAAAATTAGGGCTGTTAGAGTTACTCGTGTACTTTACCAGATCAGAACCTTAGTGAAAAAATGATGAAAAATAAACTAACCACTTTTCTGGTTTATTATTTTCGACAGTAAAAACATTTAAATTAAAACCATCAATGAACCTATACTGTTTATCCAAAAATAAACTTACTTGCCAATGTAACCACTCCATGTGGCTGCGGATCCGCCCTCAGATAAGTGTTGCTAAAGTCCGGAGACTCCAACGCTATGAATATAACATAACCGAGGAAGTATCCAGCAGTCTGTCCAACACTGTTGCATGTTGATGCGTGCCCGACATTTTCTCTGCGACAAAACACAAAAATTCAACCAACTTTTTTTATTTCAAAGTATATACCGGGTCATTGTTTAGTTAATCTATACTGTAAAAAGGGAAGGTATGTTTCTATTACAATTTAATTCAGAAACCATTTATCCTATTTTGATCAAATTTTGTAACATGGTATATTATTTAAAATACGCTTCAAACGGGCGTAAGTACAATAATTCAACTCTGCAATATCAAACATAGTAAACTGAATTGAGTTGCAAGCATCAACAACTTCAATACAGTTTACTTAAATTAATATTATATTGAAAAACTAGTCCTAGCCTTCAAGATACCAACAAATAGGCTCAACTTTGTTTTAAATCTAAAATAACCCTGCTTAATTACAGTCTATTACAATCGCAGCCTCAAGCATCGATTTTTCAATCGATAAATTGATTCTCAAACCTACAACTTAATCAAATAGGTCCTAACTTAGGTTGACTTCAAGGCCTAACCATTAACTATTGAGCATTACACTGTTAAGAATAGATGGGGAATATTAGTAAAAGACATATCTTGGATAGGTTTAGTTATATTAGTTAGTGTATTTGATGTGAAGGTATTGACCAGCAAGATAGACCAGAAAGTATAATATGGATCCAGAAATGTAAACTCGGTTGCATAAGAGGTCGTGCAACGCGGAGCAAAACAACTGCTGAAGAAGCAGCGATTGTTTTGTTGGAGATGTCAACAGGAAGCTAGACGGGTTACATAGGATAATCTGAATAATCTTGGCCAGAGTAGGGTGATCGGCCAAAGTTGGTTGGTCGGTAGGCCAGTCTGCTAAAGTGTGGGGCCGGAAGCGAGGCCAGTTTTGTGTGGAACGAGAGGAAGAGAGAATCCAGCAGAGAATTGCGGGGCTAGTTAGCTTCGCAGGGATTTCTACACAGATCAAAGTTTGGACCGTTGGAACTTCCGGGAGAATTAACATGGGTCAAGTGAAGGAAGAACCAGGACGTATTGAAGACAACACACTGAGTGAGCAAAACCGAGTATTTTGGTCTATTGTTAAAGTAACGTTGAATTCAGAGTTTTAAGGGTTGATAACATAAACGTAACTCACTTTAGCTGCCGATGTTGTACATCCAGTCTGTCTTGTAAACCCAATACCTGGTATAGGAATTGTATTAGATATTATTGAAATTAGCTAATGTTAGGGACAGGCTTGTTTACGAGCTCAGATAACTTGTGTGAATAAATATAAGATAAGTATTAACACTGAACCACAGGTTTTATTGCTATTGATCTTTTCCTTACCGATTTAACTTGTTGTTAGAACTCGGATAGATAGGCCGTAAAATCTAACCCTAATAATACCTAACCTTTACATTGTGCTTTATGGTTATGGTTTTAATTAGTGCTTTATACTGAATTATGTGAATTATATGAATTATGAATCATACTTTGTACAAGTAATTGCAAAGCGCAGTATTTTATATTAATCCAAGATAAGAAAGATAGTTCTTCATTCATTTTTTTTAATGACTAGATCAAGTTTGAACTGTAACAAGATAAGTTTAAGTGAGTAAAAATGTTTGATTTTGTTATTTTATCAAGTTTCTGAATAAATTTTCTTTTCATACATGTTTGTTTCCTTTTACACAATTTTGAAACAAAGGCTAAACATTTTCTGGAGCAGAATTCTCCCGAATTTTAGCTACGAGCCGCCAATGAGAGCACGTCAAAATGTAAATATCTATTAGCACTTTGCCAGTGGTTTTCACCCCAAAGTGGGAAACAATTAGACAGATGCACTGGTAAAGAGTGGCAACAATTTAGCAGCCTAATGCCACCGATAATTTTAACACAAAAAAGGTTAATTAACCGAAAAAAAAATTAACACAAATTAAAGCAGTTTTCTGTAAAAAGGGAAGACTTGGAGCATTGTTGCCAGCTGTGGGAAGGAAACAAAACTGGCTTAAATTGAAGTCAGGATTGCATAATTTTAAAAACCGGACAATAAAATAAAAGTGAGGACACTATTAAAAAAAACAAGACCCCCAAAGGATATACACATATTTAGTTTTAAATTGCTTACCTTTTCAACATCGTCAACGCCCAACCGTCGACGGCGATATCCTGCGTGGCAGCCAAAACGTTCAGAAAAAAGAAAGAAAAAGTAAGCACTCCTATATGCGGGCACTCGCCGCCGTCTCCCATCGCCAGCCAATCGTTGATGTTGAACGACAAAAACAACATAAAAATACCCAACAAATATTGCACTGGAATGAGCCACGTCTTTCTTCGACCGAACCTCTGCACGTAGAGCGAGTCCACGATCGGAGCCCATAACAGTTTTATACTGAACGGCCAGAATGCGAAGCTGAATTCGGCCTGGAAAAATTCAATACATAATGAGGCACAAGAAAAAAAGTTGGATAATGGATTTGTATGTTTTGCTCGAAA
>JAGFPH010003016.1:29623-42570 GCA_018207615.1 Philaenus spumarius
GCACAAGAAAAAAAGTTGGATAATGGATTTGTATGTTTTGCTCGAAAGGATCTGTTATAATTTGGGTTGCGGGAGATATGAAGAGTACTTTGAAAGTTTCTGCAGTAGCTTTCCACTGACTATAAGTTACAGAATACCATTTTCATAAGTATAATGGTTGGAAGTGTTGCACCAGTCCCTACGTCAATTTAAGGTCATAAACTTACAGTAGAATCAATCGCTTTTGGCACTGGGGCAAAAACCTAAATTTTAGCCCCACAATAAATGACGTGTTTCTGTTCCTCCCTTACTCGGCACTCAATACAGTCACAACTAGCACTTTCACACTGAACGTTTAGTAACCTTTAGTTACAAACTAAATATGATGAGAACAAACATCTAAACGCTACTTCACACTTTAATCTATTGTTGATAAAATAAGCTATAAACAGGAATGTAGCCTCCAGCCGGGTTTTCCTATGCTATGCTAATAGCCTCATAACCAGGCCTGAGCGTAAACCTCAACTCCAAGTGCCAACGGTTGGTCCAACTGTACAAAATGTTTTTTAGATGGCAGCACAAAATATTAAACAAATTTGTAACCGTTGTACGCCGGCAAAATGCTTTGAAAGTGCTACTGTTGACCATAGTCGACGCAGCAATCGATGACTTTCAATCTGTTTAATGTCGACTAAAGCTGTCGGTTAGTGCTGCTATCTGTTGACAGAACATTGAACTAATATTTTAAGCATCTGTGAGAACAATATTCATTACAAATCTTTTCCAACAACGAAACTGTATAGGCCAAGTCAGCTTACAGCCAGCTGATGTGTTTCGATGTAGAGTGTAGTGTGCATGTTTTTAGGTTAGCTTTCTTCTGTGTTATGTATGCATGTACGCTAATGTTTTAGAAAAAAGTTTTTGTTTTTAATATGGCAAATTTAAGCGACTGTGATGTTAATTTATTATTATTCGAGGACTTGAGTGATAGTGATAGTATTAGTACATTAAGGCCTGCCTTAAAAAAAACTTTGAATCTAAACGTGTAATGTAAATTAGTGTAGAACTTTGTAAATAGAATACAAGTAAGTGAAATCTGACTAAATATCTTAGAAAAAAAGACAGTTCATTGAGAAACGACAAAAACGTGACCTAACCTTACCAGAAGATTCAGCACAACAAGTGAGTAAATCATAATAATTTACTATAAAAATTATTATAAAAGTATAAAAAACTTGTATTTTAATTTGAGCAAAAAAATGAGCCTTTTGGTATAAAAAAGTAGTCAATTTTGTGATCCGTTAACGGGTCAATATTTAAAAAAAAATATCAATAGTATTTTTATATAATTTTAGGCAAGTAAGTTTATATTAAATGTATAGCTCACATTTTATTGTGGTTGTAAGGTTAAAAAAATACAGATTTTATTTCTAAAAAAAAACTAAAAATTTCAATGACATTTGAGCTACAACTAAATTATAACCAATTATAACTAATTTAGTTGTAGCTCCAATGTCACTGTAGACGACGACTTTGTCGTTGAAACACGCTTGACCATTCTCTGTCTTTTAATTTTAGAAATAATATTTCTCAAGAGTCAAGCTCGATTTTATTTACAGATTTCATAATTTAAAAACTTTAAATACAATAAACGGCACCATTTTGGTTAGGATCGCTCAAGAAGTATTTTGCGAGTGTCGTTAATTGTGTTTTTTATACTCTTTGTTTGACATGACACAAGACGCTGTTTTAAATTTGAACATTTTTAGTTTTTAGTAACCACCTCGCAATTACCTATTTTTAAGAGATGGGCAAAATTCCGAACTGTTATAAAAGATTTTTTTTTTTTGGCTCTATTCAACTAATACACAGTAAGGTGAGGGTTCTGTACAAATCCTACGTAATAAGTATTTTTTATTAGTCCCTAACAAATAATTAGATTCCTAAGTGTCGTTAACAGTAACATGTTATCGGTATACTTTTCCTCGTGTGATATTTTTAAGTTTTTGAAATTAGATAGCCTAAGTTAATCATGTATGTCATTAGCTTAATTGGTATTTGAGTGAAAGATATGGAAAGCTTAAAGTACCTCTTTCTATATTATATTCAGGCAAACCATTAGGGTTAATTTAGAATTTACTGTTAGGTCTAGGCATGATAAAGTAAGCATAACTTTTTTCTAATTTATACAGTTTATATTATTTAATTACCACTTAGGGTAATTCTGTTAATTAATTTTATAATATACCTAATTCAATTATTTTCTGATCATTATTTTGATCCTAATGCAGAAACAGTTAATGTTAGGTGTTCCCTAAGAAAGAATTTTTGACAATGTCACAGAGAATAGTAAGAAAACACTTCAAACCCAAATACGCTATACATGAATAGGGGTTTTAATCCCGGACCACTTTCTCAATCCCGGGATTTCCGATTCAGATTTATAAATTTTTCTCTGATAACCTCCCAAAATTTAGTTTTTGTAGTAATTAAACTCCTCTAAATTTTGGTTATTTATGTTAAACCGTCCATAAAATTGATACATTTAGCCTATATACATAACTAGCTGACCCGTACGGCGTTGCCCTTGGGGGTTGGTATTTTCAGTCTTTTTAACGTAATTGTATTCTTTTTAAGTGTTCAGTCAGTGAGTGGTATTTGGCTTTTATATATATAGATCTTAAATAATAAAAGCACTATTGTCATAATAATAAAAAATCTGAAATTATGGTTTTAGTAACATTGATCCCCCCCAAACCCCTTCTAAAATTTCGAAATTTTTCATACCCTTTCTTAGTGAGCACCTATGGCCCTAGAGGAAGCTACATATCAAATTTCATTCCAATCCGTTCGGTAGTTTTGAAGAAATCGTGATTTAATAACTTTGATCCCCCAAACTCCCCTAAAATTTCGAATTTTTTAAAACCCTTTCTTAGCGAGCGCCTATGGCCCTAGTGGAAGCTACATACCAAATTTCATTCCAATCTGTTCTGTAATTTTGGACAAATCGTGATTTTACCCCCCAAACCCCCCCTAAAATTTTCAATTTTTTAAAACCCTTTTTTAGTGAACACTTATGGCCCTAGAGGAAGCTACATACCAAATTTCATTCCAATCCGTTTGGTAGTTTTGAAGAAATCGTGATTTAATAACTTTGATCCCCCCAAACCCCCCTAAAATTTCGAATTTTTTCAAACCCTTTCTTAGTGAGCTTTAGAGGAAGCTACATACCAAATTTCATTTCAATCCGTTTGGTAGTTTTTGAGAAATCGTGATGAGTGAGTCAGTGAGTGAGTTAGTGGTATCTCGCTTTATACATATAAATGCATTTGTGTGTTTATAGCATATATTATTTGTATCTTATCACTTTTGCTTTGCATAATATTTAAACCGTAGGCTATATTAGATTTAAATTTCTCTAGTATATCAAAGACGTCAAAGTTTTACCAACGGTTACCTAATAATCTTTTTTTAATAACATGTATATTAAAACTATAAGATTGGTTTGCCTAACCTGGGGCTAGGAACTAGACGTTTTATCGAAACTTATAGGTGAGTTTTTGGTTTAGCTGTAAATATATAGTTATAATAATTTTAATGACTAAAATAAACCATTGTATACAACTTATCTTACAACATTTTTTGGTAATTTAAAATAAAACAAAATCAAATACTTGTTAACAAACAAAAAAAAATCACTTAAAAGCAATAATAAACTAACTTTTGTTCTGTTAAATTACTTCAAACTTTAAAAACACTAGCCTAGACCACCGCAACGTAAAACTAAACTGCTGGTAAGGTTATAATGTAACGAATATTGCTACGTTTTGATACAACACAGACCAGAGAAAAAGCGCGAATTAATTATTTAAAGATAGGTTTCAGCACAATCCGGACAAAATAAATTTACTAAAAATAAATTAATGCAGATCATTTGTGTGGCAAGTCCTAACTTCGCCAGTACCGCTGGCCATCCAATCTGAGAGGAATGTAACTTGCACCGCCTGTTCATACTTGACAAAGAAATGGCTTATCCGTCTGATCCCAGAGGACTTATATTAAAAATCCTACGTGCAATGGGTTAAAAGCGATGGTAGTACTCAAACGTTTAAGTTCTAGAACGTGTGTACGCGACCATAGTCTGTGCGGACAGTTTACTGTAGTCGTTTAAACAAGACTCCCGAAAAGGTTAAAAACCATGAATTTCTGTGATAAAAAATTTTAATCGGCTAGCGCATTCGTTCGCTACGCTCAAAAACGTTATTTTGAAAGTAATTTTTGTAACTATATTATTTTCAAGACAGAAAAAGTTATAGAAAATCTGATCTCGGCACAGGTATTCACCGTCAAGAGGAACCTTAGAAAAACTATTTACAAAATTCCAAATTAAAGATTTAGTGATCTTTGGATCAATTGTTAAAAAAGTAACAAGTAAAACAACCTTAGCTCGACTTTACTAAAAAAACTTAAGCTCTTCCTTGACCTTTTTCAAATTTTCCCAACGATTTACCTGTATTTACAAACTTTTCCGGTTTTGGAAACAGGGATGTAGAATATGTCCGACCGCCACAACAAGATTGGGATGGGGTAATTTTAGACAGGGAAAAATTCACAAAAAATAATGTGTGATTGGGGAATTTTTGTTTAGTGAAAAAAGTGCGTTCTGGGAAAATTTGGAGTGCTAAAAGATTTTCTGCCCTGTTTTAAACTCTGCATAATGATTGAATACAGAATGTTTTTACGCAATTACGATCCTTACCTGTTGCTTGTAGCTAATGTTTCTGTTCTGAAGAAGCATCGGCACAGCCGCACACAGGCCTAAAGGTATACCTTGTAAAAGGTACAGAAAAAGTAGTAGCGCTACATTCCTTCTATCTCCTTTTAGATTAGTAAGAACTAAATTATTGCTCGTATCTCCTGTGTCGACAAGACTTTCTTGGTCCATGTTTTGTTCGCTTGTCTCATGTCTTTTACGAGATCTGGAAATGTTATTATCTTCATTATTTAAGTTCTGGTGCGACATTGAATCGCCTGCAATACCTGAAACAGACTGAAAAATTAATCCGCATGTTTAATTTGAACTTGTAACGTGAAAAGCGTGAACTTACTGCCTATGTATTCTGTAACAATCTGGAGGATATATTGTCTCAAGTTGATGGTAAAAATAATTTAAAAGAAAGTTTAAGAATTTCAATATAATCCTATTTGACCATTTACAATACTTGTCATAGCTCAGCTGACTAGATAATACGTCACAATAATCACCTCTCTGAAATCACTTACACGAAAGTCTATAGGATATTGTGAAACAATTTGTGGAATATGTTTTTATCAATGAAAGGCCTAAGTCAGTATTTTTTTCCATTTATTATTGCAACATAACATTCAAATCAGTACAAAAAATTAATTTCTCAATGAACAGGAAGCTTGTCATAACTTCCTTAAACTAAACAAAACTACAGCTAAACAAAAAGCAAAGTACAAAGTTTTACAAAATATTCACTACTCCAATGAATTGTCATTTAAAAATTAATTTACATTATAATATTCTCTTTCAACTAATATTTTTTTAACATTATCCTTAACCTTTTAAGGACTACGAACGTACGGGTTCGTCTGCCGCTAAACCTCCGCAAAGGACTACGCCCGAACGGGTACGTTTCTGTTAAAAATACTAGTAACGCTATCTGTTATTTTTTTAAAGAAGCTGAATTTAACGCTATAAATAAATACTAGTAACGCTATCTGCTATTTACCATTCACATGAATGTGTTGTTTATAAAAATGCACTACTTCCTTGCAAGCAGTCTAGTTCAGTGTGCGTCTATAACGTGTACATATTTATTTTTGCAGATAGTATATAAAATAAAGTAATAATTGTTCTGTACATTATTCAATTCTGTATACAAGTACAATTTATTATTATTTTTTCCGCAATTCTGCAATAAAAAAAAATTCACCCTTGTCCCATCCTCCCCTTCTTCAGCACTGTGGAAAATGTTTCAGGGGTATTTTGTATGTGTATATACATTTTTGTGTATAAAACATTTTATTATATAAATAAATAAAAAAAAAAAATCTTCATACAAGATAAATAAAAGTGAATAATAAATACGGTACAACATATATAAAAAAAGTAAACTAAAATTGCAAAAAGAACTCGGTCTGTAGGCCTAGTTCGGATTTCTAAAATATGGTATTTAAATTGGAAATTCACTCAACTCATGACGGTGGATCAGCTGCGTGAACAAACATTTTTTTTTAAATCTATACACAGGCCTATATGGAATATGAAATAACATATATTATACTGAGAATATAAGTTTATGTTCTGGCTGTTATATTTATTTTAACCAGCTGTTCCATTTGTAATATCGACAGATAATATCAGCTACAGTAGAGTCCCACTATTCCGAACTAATTGGGACCAAACGCTGTTCGGTTTAGAGGGAATTCGGAATAGGCGCACTTCATAAATAATATCAACGAATTAACCTTGTAAATTAAGTGCGGGGTCATTTTCTGCTAGTGTCAAATCTATACAGCGTTTATCGGCTAGGAAAAAAGCGAGGAGGTGAACGTTCAAACTGAACTCATATCACACGCAGACACAGCAAATGCTCTTCACCTCGCCTTAGTGAAAGTTTACACCATCCGTTTTTTCTTTCCATTGCGTTACGATTCCGTTTTTTTTCTAAAAACGGAAGGAAAGGAATAGGTTGTTCAAACTGTCCGTTTTGTCTGTTAGTACTGTATCGTCTTGAAAAAAAGATCGAGAAAAAAATAAAATTCCTTCGAGATAACGAAAACGAAGGAGAAAAACGGATGAACGCAACCGGCAGGTGGCAACAACACTACTAGCTCCTAGCTGTTGTATCTAATACTTCCTTCTTTCTGACAAACCCGGTATCCGTTTCACTAGACGCTCGTTGCGGTACGGATTTAAAACGTGAAGGAAACAAAACCGGACATTATAACATTCCAACAGGTCCATTGGAATTAATGTGTTAACCAAAACGCAACGGAAAGGAAAAACGGATGGTGTAAACCTACACTTATGCTTCGCCGAACATGCTTCAACACCAAATGATTGTTCATACGGCGATGGCGGAAATGCTCAAGCCGAATCAGTGCTCTTCGTCAGAAAATCATTATTGACTTTACTTCTTAAGTGAGTGTGAATTTGTTATTTTCTGTGTTTAGCAAAGATTAAAAATGATTCTACAGAATTCACGAACATCTTTGTAATTTCTCCTGTTTTTATGTTAAAAAATCGGTATTTTTCTGAAATCTGTTATGAGTAGGCGATTTTTGGAAAAGCGGGACTCTACTGTATTTAAAAAAACTTTACTTGCTTAGTAATGCATTCAAACATCAGGACAACGTTATCCTGAGTATTTTTTTTCAAGGCATCCTTGCTGTTACATGGCGTATAGGAAAAACTCTAAATTTGATCGCAATAAAATTAAAAGATATTTAGTACATTCTGACCACACATACACAACCTTCTAAGTTAAAAATAGATGTAAAAAATTTAAAAAAACATACTGTAGGCCTATTATAATAAACAATGGGTTTATAAGAAATCAAAGATTATACAAACCAAAGTAACGCCGTAGTAGACGAACAACTTAATTGAAAACAATTCAATCTGTTGAAGATTACTAGGTTTAAATGAGTTTGTGTTAATGTATACAGAGAACAGATAACAACTTTATTATATTTGTTTTATGACAAAAAAAGTTGTAGGCCTACCATTAATTACAGTTAGCAAATTTTAGCAAAGATAAAATAACTGAGTCTGGGATAGGCCTACATATCTGGGATTAACCTTCCACCACAAAACTGCCTTTTTTTCAAAGCACTCGATAAAGAAACCTGAGAAATGACTTACGCTCTCGGCAGACTTAGGTTACTTTCATAAGATCAACTTCCTTGCAACAAATACCACATTGCAACACAAATGTCAAAATGCTTGCACTACAACTATAATATAACCTGCCTTCAGTAGGTCCCCAGTGGTGTGTCGTTGTAAGCTGTTAATGGTTGCGCAAAGTAGTCTTGGCAGTTCTCGGCAACAAGCTACTCATTAGAAGTGGCCCATATAACTATGTTGTATTGTTGTATGCAGTTTAGAGTGTAGAAAAGCCCCTATGGATAGGAGAGTTCTAACTGTAAGCAGAAAAAGATTGCTTCTGATGGTAACAGTTTATCCTTCAATAAAAAGATGAAATCGGACACAATAAATCAGAAGTGGTATAGAGCAAGGATAACGTCCATACAAAAAAGGATGTATACGCAGTAGGCCTACGTCTTGAATTTTTACTAGACAGTTTGAGAAGTAATCCTCATTGATCTTATGACGGTGGAAAGATGTAAAAGGCAAGCAAGCACAGATTGACACGAAGAACGCATCAGCTGAAGCCGCAGAGATTATAAAGCGTTGGTGTCAAGATCGCTGGAACATGGAGTGCTAGGTTAATAGTGAACACAGACTGTTGGGTTTTCCTTTAATTGAGATGTAAATTTCTAACTCAAGTAGTTTCTCACTGGTCACAGCTGTATTAACTAGGTCGTCGCCATATTAGGTGGGAAAAGTCCTGAATGCGTGTATGGAGATAGCAAAGAAGTTGTCAAGCACACCTTTTTGAGTGCCAAAGATGAACGACAGATACTCGAGTAGAAAATATGACCTATAAAACCAGACATCATCAGTATTAAGCATCTGGGGAAGGCAGCGAAGAAAGGCAACTTTTGTTTGAACAAAAAAAGACAAGAGGCCCAATAAATATCACATGAAATAAAGCGGAGTTAATAAACAAGTGTGGGTTTATGTTCAAGTCGGCCCGACAGCAGACCTATTTTAAGAATTATCCATGATTTAATATGTATTTTAACGACCCAGGAATGGTGAATGTTTGAAAAAATGTTTTTACGTGTTGTGAACTATGTATTGTGTAATGTGAGAATTTTCTCAATGACACTGTGATGACAAAACCGCAATCAGACGGGTTCTGAGTAATAAAATAACAGAAGAGGTCCTAAGATGGTGAAAAGAGGTGACCTCACTGAAGTGTAATGTAAAAATGCTGTTCCGGTGTGGGTCTGAAGAGGTTAAGGTTTCAAAAAGGAACTGAGTCGATACAGCATATGAAGACCAACATTTTCTTTGGTTAGGCCTATGCATAAAAATCATATAAATAGTTTGACATAAAATATGTCTACATGTATATATGCAAGTCATAAATAAAATTAAATAATTCTATGTAATAATAAATATTTAAATGTAGGCCTATATATTATTATTGAATAGACCTGAATGTATTCAAATAGGCCTTAATACATTAGAACGTCCTCTTTTAAAGTTATAACGGAATTAATGTTATTAATATTTTCTACACAAATCAAAGCATTTTTAGATTGATATTGTATGTAGGTTACAGGATGTGGCGAATTTTAAGTATAGGCCGCCTACTTGTTTGATCAGCTGGGTTGCCAATCTATGTATACAAAAACACTCTACTACAGTTGTATCACAAAACCTATCACTGTGTTATTGAAATTAAAAAACAGAAACTAAAGGAAAGAGCTATTTTTCATATTTAAAGTAGGCCTATATATACGTTATTAATAATAACTTACGCCTATTGTAAAAAAAGAATCATAATAAAATGTAGGGCCTGAACTGAAACACACAGTTACCTATCTACATTGTAAAACTATCCAAAGCTTAACACTTAAAACAATCGTGTCTAAACATATATTTTCCTACAACTACGTAGTGTTGGGCCTACTTCATAAAACAATATAGGCCTAGGACTATTTATTCAAATTCATATATATATGCCTACCGTACTAAAATTATCACTAAACCTACACATGTATCATATAGTGTAGTCCTATAATACATATATATATATATATATATAGACTATATATATCATGTTCAAAAAATTGTTACAGATAAAGCAAAAGCATTAACATACTGTAGTACCATTCTAAACATCAAGTTATCTCACACTACCAGTAATAGCTGTAAATTAAAGCTATATTACTAGGCCTATATTATATCTTATTTAAAATATTGAATAGGCCTATACTTTATAAATATTACAAAATCTATAAATTTCTGAAATGTTTAAATATAAATAGTATAAAATTCTACCATAAACTAACTTGTGATGCTAACATGTCAGCTGTAAAAAATAGTCAAGCAGTTTATAAAATTCTTAAAATACAAAATATGCTACTCCGTGAAACTGTGTAGGCTTATGCCAGTTTCAGAATATGTAAAACAAATTACACTTTGGCGCAAATTTACTATTCGACCCTCAGCTGACCTAGGTATAGCAAGAGAAATGCAAGAATAAAAAAAAGAAATAGCTAAAGTTCTAACTTATAGTCTTTAGTCGCAGTGTGTTTACCTGTATTCAACATTTAACAGTAGAATGTAAAACGTCATCATCTGCAAAAATATTATAGCCGAGAGTCAAATAGTAAATTTACGGCCACACTTTCCATGGTCAATGGTAAATTTATACATTGGTACCTAACATAATTGGTTGGAAATAGATGAATTCAGATTGGTTATTTTAGATTTAAGGTTAAGTTTATATGAAATCTAAGAAAACAGTGAAGTTGCATAGTTCTACAACTATTAAAAACATAAGAAATCTAACTATTGAATGCCTTTATGGACTGTAGCCTATTATCACACTGATACGAGCATCATATACTAAAAATGTAATTTTTTGTTTTATTTTTTTCTGACCGAATCTCATGAATTAAAGAGGACTTGGTATTTGAATCTGAACACATAAAAATCGAGAATAATGAAATTATTATACTTACGTCTTATCTTCTTAATTTATAATAAACAATCATTGAACCTAAATAAATAACTATATTTACCTATCTAATTAAGTTGTATCATAATAAATACAAACAACCACCTGATTAATAATTACACGTGGACATCCCCAATAGGTGTATTTTCCTCAACCTATAGTATAATTTTGTATGTGTATATACGATGATCAGCCGATCGCCGATTAACTAGCAGACTAAAACCATATGATGTCATTTTCTGACATTCCACTGTCACTTAGATACAAAATTGATCAACATGTTTCAAATGTGACGTTGTAGACTTACTAGACTAAGTTGCAGGTTAGATTATATAGTTTCTAATGATGTGTTATTCACTTTTTTACAATTATCTGATCAGACATTTGATATAATTTCTACATTGGTCTGTATTGTAAGAACCTTATATTTAGTAGTAGCAATGTATACGCTTTTGTATGAAGAACTTTGTTACATATTTTGGCATTTTTGTATTAATATTTAACGTTGTTATTTATTTAAATTTTGTTGTGTATCTAATTATGAATCTGCCATAAATTTTGATGTAAAACACCTAGCAAAGAAAATTTAAATTTAAAATGTTAGAAAATTCTAATAGTTTTAAAAATAATCGTAGAAAGAATCCCATAAAATTGGTTTCCTGAATACTTACATTTATCCTGGTGGTACTGTTTTATAATTATTAAAAACCTGTAATCAACTTATTTCTAAAACATTTGAAGTAATTGGGAATTTTAAGAAGACAGTGGGAAAAGTAAAATGTTGATTTATTAATTAATTGTACTGTATTCAGTTGTGTGCAAAGGTAATATACTCTTAAGTATAACCATTGACTATATAACCATGAGTACTTATATAGTAAATGGTATATCCTTTGTTTATGGCCCTTCAAGGTATATAATATATATATTAAGGTATATAATCAAAGGTATAACGTTTAAAAACAGGTAGCGCACTGAAATTTAGATCATTAAAGGTGACATAGGATATAGGTACTATATTTTGAAGGCGTGAACGTTATAAATATAGAATAATACTACACATTTGTTTACAGTACATCTCTCGCTTTAGAAGATAAGATATACCGTGATTCAGCTAATATCAGTGGGACAGTTATCTAGTCCGCTCTGCTTCCTGCATTGCTGTAGTCATTCTTCATTGCTTAGGAGTAAGGATTTAGCAGGGTGGGATAACTACTAATATAGGGAAACGTGTTCCATGTTACAGTTTCAATTTTTAGTCCACTGCAATCCCACCAAAAGCGCTGAAGATAGTTTCAACTTATAACATTGAGTTACCTATCTCCTCTTGGTATTAAAAAAAACTACCCCCATTTTTTCCTTTGCACGTGACTGTTTTTATATTTTTTTTTTAAGAATTTGCGGTGAGTTATTAAATAAGAAAAAAAAAACATTGGGTGTGCTTAAGACCACACGTTAGAAGTGATAACTTCTATGACCGATTTATATTTTTATCAGTATTAATATAAGAGGAGAATAAGGGTAAATAATTTAAAACATTAATGACTTTGCTGACTTTGGTATTTAATATACATATAACACAAATATCATATATATATATACATACATACTATATCTCGTGCGGTGACGGTCGCGAGTTTGATGCTTTTTCCTCTCCCAATAAGAAGTGCTATGTAGTATATTCGCGTTGCGTACATACATATATATATATATATATATAATACATACTATATCTCGAGTGGTAACGGTCGCGAATTCAATGCTTTTTCCCCAAGCAAAAAGTGCCCTACGCCGCTAAAGAAGTTTTCACTTCAATAAAAAGGATATTAATCACAGACATATATGTTACTATAAACAATATATGTGTACATTAGCAGTGTCATTGTCTGAAGTGTAAAATTAGTTACCGTACCAAAGTGGGAATTCTAAAAGGAGTTTACAAAATAAAAAATAAAAAGTCTGAGGATTCAATGGATTTAAGGATGGGAGGTGAGGTAGCATCATCTTCTTGCCTGAGACCCGCCAGGCTTCGCTTGTACCAATGAATACAGAAACTAAACCCAGAAAGGGATGGCACATCATGTGTGTAGTATAAATTTTGTATTGTGACTAAATATTTAT
>JAGFPH010003016.1:45643-68576 GCA_018207615.1 Philaenus spumarius
TATTCTTTTGCGGACATTTTGTCATTGTATTTTAAATAATATTTCAAGAATGGTAGTTCATACAATTTTCATAAATTGTATTCGGGCATTGATTTTTCGTGGACATACGCTGTTGAATAAAAATTGCGTTTTAATGCCGTTTTAAAAAATTACCGCTAATAATATTCGGATGTCGTATTCTTTTGTGGACATTTTGTCATTTTATTTTTAGTAATATTTTAACAATGGTAGTTCATACAATTTTACAAATTGTATTCGGGCATCGATTATTCGCGGACAATACGCTGTTGTATATTAAATTGCGTTTTAATGCCGACGTTTTATAAAATTAGCGCTGAATAATATTCGGACGTCGTATTCTTTAAAACATTTGTCATTGTATTTTAAATAATATTTGAACAATATTAGTTCATAAAATGAATACAATTTGTATTCGGGCATCTGTTTCGATCCTTTGTGTCTAATTCTGAACGCTATCTAACTTTTTAAGGTTTATTTATTTATTGACGGACATTGCCACTTTAGAAATTACCATTTCATTGGTCCAGCAGCATGTCGAAATGATTCAATATTCATAGACATAGACTTAACAGCTTTCTTTTTATCCAATTATAAAAATAATCGTATGCAGCCTAGATATTTTTGGCTTACTCAAATAGTGTTTAGCCAACAAATTTTATATTTTTATTAAATATGTGTTAAGGTTTGTGAATGACTATTTATTTGTGTTATTTTATTATATTTGATGCTTATTTTGATTTTTACAAAGGCTTGGTAATTTACAAATTTGTTTTCATATTTACTCCACAAATTCCCATACTTGATTAAAATTTTGTAGCTGGTTTTTAAAAATTTCATATTTTTTATAACTGTTGAAATTTAATCACCAATACACATTATTTGTTATTTTTTAAACTTCTACTATTGTAAAAATTATAACATAAAGTGTATTGGTGATTTAATTTCAACAGTTACATGAATTAGGAAGCAATCACCATTTTGGTGTTAGGTTAAAAGATTTTTGATAAATTTAAGTTCTCTAATAGTAACCCCTAGTCTATTTAACAACCCTCAAGTAATGAAGGTCAGTACAAACTTGTTTAAGAAAACGAAAAAAGTTAGAATTATCAGTCTGAAATAAAGTGCAAGAGTCTTCAAGTAGTGTATGTAGGTATGTCTTATAAAATTGTTCACTTATCTTTAAAATAATATATTTTAATAGTAACATGTTTGTGAATCCCAACCTTATGATCTTTGTCTTTTCTAACTTACATGAAACAAGTTTTGGTTGATGAATTTGGTATTTTTTTTAAATTTGATGAAATGAAAGTACTTATTTTACTTGCTCTCTGTTGAGCACCTTAATATTAAATATATTAATATTTAATATTAGTTGAGCACCGAATGGCGTGTAATAAGCATATAAGAATAACCAGGAAAATCATTGAGAAACCTGGAAATAACCAGGAATTTCAAAAATCACTTTTGGTAGACACTCTGCATTTGACTTTTATCTATATTTCTAACGCTTTCTACGTTTCAATAACCTTAAACGCAAAATCCCGCCTTATTGCACATCTAGAGCATAAGGGGAACTGCTATGTTAAGTCTCAAGTTAAATATGTTTTGTCGTTTTTGAGATATAGTGATGAATAGTGAGTCAGTGGCATTTGACTTTTATCTATATTTCTAACGCTTTTTACGTTTTAATAACCTTAAACGCAAAATATTTTAAAATCCCGTCTTATACTTGATTAAAATTTTGTAGCTGGTTATTTAACAACATCTAGAGCATAAGGGAAACCACTATGTTAAGTCTCAAGTTAATATGTTTTGTCGTTTTTGAGATATAGTGATCATCAGTGAGTCAGTCGTATTTCGATTTTATATATATAGATATTTTCGTAAGATGTCAATATATATTTTGATTTGCTTGAAAATAAGATCACCAGATTCCTATTTGAGACTTCCTAATCCCCAAAAAGTTAAGAAATTAAATTTGTATGATCTGGTAGACACCCTGGACAGAAAATTATAAATACAGTACAAAATTAGTTCTTGTAAACTTTAATATTATAGAGGTTAAAATCACCTACAATTTACTAATTAACAATAATTATAACAAATAAAACAAAATAAACACTAAAAACTAAATAAAGAAACTGTAACTGGACAATCAAGTACGCTACAATTCTGTTATAGATTGAAATTTTGTATATTTTTTGCATGATTGTTATAAGTCATAGAGTAATAAACTATATACCAAATTATTCGATAGAATGTCACGAGCAAACTGATACTCGGGGTGTTTTGCGAGAGGTTGGCACAACTTCATCATAGGGGTGCTAAAAAACACAGAATTGTTTATATGGACATAGGTCAGAAAGAGCTTTGTTATCCGTCAATTTGTTTTTTTAATACTTAATATTTTTAGAAATGGAAAAGATATGACCTTCAAACTTTGTGTACATATTTTTTACGTAATTGTTTATTTCTGTACAAAAAAACAGAAAGTTCTTTCAAATATTTTCAAAATGGCAGCCGTTTAAAGTCAAATATCTCAATCGTTAACTTTACACAAAAATTACAGGAGACCAACAAATTTACTTTGTTAATGAAAAACACTACGTTTTTTTATTTTTCCCATAACTCAAAAGATAACCGAGATATTGGCAAAAAAAGAAAAATGTATGATACAAGAGGTGTAGATCTGACACAAATATGAAGATGGAAGGATAAGTTTTTGTTTGATTTTGCCAATATCTCTGTTATCCTTTGAGCTACAGACAAAATTAAAAAAACCGTGTTTGTCATTGACCTTTTGCACTCTATTTATTTGACACTTGGCTGCTCCACCAGATCCAATTAAAATATTACTGTTTGCAGAATTGTTTTTGTAAATTTTCCAAAAAATTACTATAAATAGTAAACATAACTTATTATATATCATTTTGTTCGGAATAAACTAGAGAATAGGGAAAAAAATTTTGAAAGATTAAATAGAAAATGTTTCATTGTGAGTAGGCCTATTTTGAATATAATCGGTCAGAAAAATCAATCAATTATTTTGTTTTGTAATGAAATTAAAATAAGAATAATAGAGTTTAGAGTTTTTCAAATACTTTATTACACTAAATGTGACTATGATAAATAATTAAAAAAATATTCTTGATGTTTAACAACATTTTTTTATTGATTAGGCCTATTTTGAATACATTAGGTCCACAAGTAAAAAAAATATGTGTTTTTTTACGAATTTAAAAATAGTAATAAAATTATTAGAGCTTGGAAAATAGTTTTTCCAGTAAATATGTCAATTGTATGTATATTTATTCAAAGTTGCCATTTCTCAACACAAAATAAAACAAAAACAAGATCATTACATTATTTACATAAACAAAATTTACACAAAAGAGCTTTACAAAACTGCAAAATAATAACGTACACTAAAAATAAATACTGCTTGAAAAAGCGTAAACAAAAGTTGCAAGATAACAGACGATGATACTTGTATGTCTCGATCCTGACTGGCAAACAGCTGCTCAACTTCAGAGAGATTTAAAATATATTCCACAGCCAATATAATCTGTCACTGGTTTCTAGACTGTTATAACAACATTGAAGTCTCATTAGACCGAAAAACACAGATTCTACACTTGTTTAGGACATAGAAATCATATTAAAACATGTGTCGGAATGAGTCCGACAGTGGAGCGCAACGGCAAATTAGTGATGTCGGACTGAGTTAAAATAGCGATATGGAGCGCAAAAGGTTAACAATGTAATTTTTTTGTAAAGTTTGCAGTTTTTGAGATATTTGAGATTTAACGTTTTAAACGGCCGCCATTTGAAAAAATATTTAAAAGTTTGAGCTACAAACAAAATTTAAAAAACCGTGTTTGTCATTAACAATATAATTTTTTTGTAAAGTTAGCGGTTTTTGAGATATTTGACATTAAACATTTTAAATGACCGCCATTTTGAAAATATTTGAAAGTACATTCTGGTTTTTCATACAGTGATGAAGAGTTGCGTATAAATTATATAAAACAAAATTAAGATCAATATTTTTTCTATTCCCTAAAAATATAAAATATTTTATAAAAGAAACAAAATGGCGGATAACTAAAAAACAAAACTTTTCCGGACCTATATGAACAATTTTACTTTTCTTTAGGTCCCCTATCGTCTCCTGAAGCTGTGCCAACCTCTCGCAAAACACCCTGTGGATACGACCTATTAAATATAATTTTTAATTTATTATTATTTTAAAGATGTTTTAACTTGAAATATTGAGTAGCCATTCTTTTTAGTTTTTTTGCAAAATTTTAAATTTATGGCTTTGATTTTTAAAGATATGTTAAAAAAAATTGCATTGGCTTATACAACTGCTCGTCTAACATTTTTTTGTGTTAACTCTTGTTTTTTTTTAATTCCACCAAAATGCATTCTTTATTTAAATGTTTGTGGTTGGTACCGATGATGTGTAAGTTTGTTTTGAAATTGTCCACAGGCGTGCGAGAAAGACGGCGGTTACTGCATCACATGGCTGGATGGTTACTATATAGAGACCGCAATCTGCACTGTGTTTGGTTACTTCTGGTTGGTCAGTTGGGGACGTAGGACTATTTTAAATCTACAAAGTAGAAATGACAGTGTGTGGACCGTTCGGAGACGCGAAAGATAACAACATGTTTGACCGGGAAGTGTGTTCTGTACGTGCAATTTAATAAAATAGATGTTGTATACACAAATTGTAATTTGTTGTCGTTTAGGAATAAATGATTTTTATACTGAAACGTTAAGTTAGTGTTAAGACCGATTCTGACTGGATGTTCTGTGTCGGCCGATTTATGACTTGGTATTTGGTGTTCCGCCAGGCCGATCCATTTTAGGTGAGGAAGAGTAAACTGCAGAAGAGAGTTTAACTTCCATGCCAAGATTTCTGTATAGTCAACCATCTTTAAATTGTAAAATTCACAAAATAAAGTGTTGCCTTAAAAGTTAGTTACTTCCGATGGTATTAAATGATAGTTTATAATTGTGTTCTAAGTTACCTACACAGAATATTAATGAGAGATTGTGCAAATATATTAAACTGTTACAAATGGATACATTAGAGTCCAGCTAGTCCGAACTAATTGGGACCGAACAGTGTTCGGTTTAGCGGGAATTCGGAATAGGCGGATTTCATGAATAATGTCAACGTATTTACTTGTTAAGGCGTACATTAAGTGCTGGGACATCTGCTTGAGTCAGTTCTATACAGCGTTGATCGGCTCGGAATACAGTGACTAGATGGATACGGTGTGGTCATATGAAAGTGGCCGCCATGTTTATCCTAAAAGTAATGTCATCTGCTCAGAATTATAATGTAAAGAATAGTGTTGTATCTCTTTGTAATTATAAGAGAAATTTCTCTTTTTTTTATAAAGGGAAAACATGCAATTTAATTGTTACAGTTTGATATTTATATTGAAATTAAACAATAAAAATTGTGTTTCTTCTTAAAAAGTGTATGCTGTTATTTTGTGCAAAAAGATATAACAAACAGATAAGAATTTAGGATAAACATGGCTGCCGGCCAATAGGAAACAAGACCTCACTTGGCTGCACTGTTTCTATCTAGTCATTGTAGCTCGGAAGAAAGCGAGGAGGGGGTGAACGCTCAAACTGAACTGGACAAGGCAAATGCTCCTGACCTCGCCTTTACACATTCGGGTTTTTTTCTTTCCGTTGCGTTAAGATTCTGTTTTCTTCTAAAAATGGAAGGGAAGGGATAGGATGTTCGAACTGTCCGTTTTCTCATCCCGCAGTTTGTCCGTTTGTACCGCAAACGTTTTGAAAAAAGATCGAGAAAAAAATAAAATTCGTTCGAGAAAACGAAAACTGAGGAGAAAACCGGATGAACGCAACTGGCAGGTGGCAACAGCACTACTAGTGCCTAGCTGTTGTATCTAATCCTTCCTTCTTTCCGACAGAGACGGTATCCTTTTCACCAGACACTTGTTGCCGTAGCTACCTTCCCGCAAATCGATCAAAAACGTGAAGGAAACAAAACCCGCTTTCATTCCAATTTTATTTCAGGCGTTTTCATCAAGTTTAGACTCTATTTACTGTTTGTCTCTATTTAACTTATTTGTGTAACAATAAATGTACGTAGTTTCATGAACGTCTTTTTAATTTCTCCTGTTTTTATGTTTAAAAAAATCGGTATTTTTTCTGAACTTTGTTCGGAATAGGCGGATTTTTTGGAATAGAGGGACTCTACTGTACTAGTGCAGACGAGCGTGGCCATAAATTCAAACTGACTGTGACAAATCAAACGTTAACAATATAAAATAAGAAGAAACAAGAAAACCTAAAGTTGAACATAGCCTAAATTAACAGAGAAAATTTTTAGCCATTTTGAGATATGCCAGATTATTTGGGAAAGTAAGAATTTGGTGAGCTATGTTGGTTTAGTTAGATTTTTTGGTTGCAATTCCGTTCAATTTGACAATGTTGTTGATATTTTGTTTCTATTTTTATCAGGCTACCTCAAAATTTTTTATCTTACAAGGCAAGGCTAGAGGCATTTTTGGTGTAACTCTTTTTATTATTTTTCATTTACAACTTTCACTTAATCCCTTTCAATATACTCCCCTCCACTATCCCTACACCTTTCCATTTGAATTTTCCACTGTTCAAAACAGTGTTGTAAGCCATTTTCTGAAAGCATGTTCATGGTGCTTTGCGAGTTTGCACCCTGACATTGCGACCTCGGCTTATGCACTAATTCGCTTCGCGAGTTTGTAACTCAGCGATCGGCTTCGGATTGAAAGCCCTTCCCGTGGTAAAATCCCCATTGTGGATTGTGAACCGGGCACTTTCATGGTGTTTTAAGTTTTAATCGATTTTGGAGTTTAAAAACACAAAATTTGCTGAATAATGTCGTTTATATATTTTGTGGGTAAAACTCGCATCACGGTTTTGGCATCCCGGCCGTCGGCTTCGGATTAGAAGCTGCCCCATGTGGATTTGCACAAGGTATGGTATTTTTGTTGTTGGTATTTTATGTTTAGATCGATTTTGGGTGAACCAGATGGGCTATAAGGTCATGTAAAAAAGCAAAATTTGCAGAATAATCTCGTATATATATTATTTTAGATAAAACCCCAAATACTTTTCATTCAAGTATGAAAAATCTCAAACAAACTTTTACTTCCGGTCAAAAACCGTGCTTCTCGTTGTTGGATTTTTTTGGCTAACAATCTCCTTCGAGCGATTAAGAAAACCAACTAGTATACCAAATCGGACGTAAAATGCGGCCGTTAGAATGTGAACACATATATATATGTACAATTTATAGTAACACCCCAACACGTGTTCTGCGGGCCATGATCTGTGCTCATTGGCAACTCCTGACCTTTTATATAGTTGTTATCACCTATAAAGTAAAATTTAGCATAAAAATGGAACTGCTATCAGTTTGAGTGCAATTTTCCGCCAATCCTAGCTTAACCCTTGTATTTGAGTTTGTCTACGCGTTTCGGAGTTCCTCCATTCTCGAGACCTACTAGCCTATTAATATTATGAAAGTTGGGAATAATTAAAAATGGACTATATATTTTATGTTCTAAAAATGTAGATTTCAGAAAATAAACCAGGTTTACTAGTGAAATTGTATTTACCCTTCAAGTTCTGGTTGAAGCGAGCTCAAAAATTATACGAAGGTGCTTGTAAATTCTAGCATCTGCTAACCTTACCCCAAACAAAGCAAATAATCGAAATTTCCAGCACTTGCTGTGTTTTGTAGTAAACACTGCCAGTAGCAGTTTAATAATTTTAGCAATAGGCCCCCAAAATCACACAAATACAATTAATTGAAAAAAAGAGTTGTATCAAACAAATCTTTGAATTTATATTCACAGCATAACCTTATTCTTAAGCAGATGCTAGACATGTTTTTCGTACTAGTACTTGGTTATGAGCACATCTTAATTTTTATTCATCAGGTTCTTTTTTGATCGAAACGGCACCGAACATCTAGTGAGAATCTATCTTTATTGATTGAACAAATAAATATTTTTGTAGACAACACCCTGATATATCGAATAGGTTGTGAGGCAGTTAGTGAGGGGTCCAGATAACAATCGAAGATTGTTTTAAAACCCTGCATGTGAAGTGCATGCGTACTAAAGTGAGAAAGATGCTTTTCTTGAATAATACCTATTCATAATATGGTTTTATTTTGGTGGTTAGAGATATTAAGTCATAAAAAAATTTTGTCAATTACTGATTGAAGATAAAAAAATTAACGCATAATTTGTTCTTGTAAATATAATAATTGACAAAAAAAGTTGTGCATAATAAGAAGGAAATAAATCAAGAAGTGTGTTTCACTGAAATACAAGGGCTGTTCGGAAAGTAACCTCCGTTTTTTTATAAATAAAACACAGAAGTAGATACAAAATTTTTATTATATACAACTTAAAACTACGATTTTCCTTTACTTTTCAATATAATTTCCATGAACATTTAAGTACTTACCAAACCTACTAACTAACTTTGAAATTCCTTCTGCAAAAAAATCTCCCGCCTGTGCCTTGAGCCATCCGGTGACTGCATCTTTGAGCTCTTCATCATCCTCAAATCGCTGGGAGCCAAGCTATTTCTTCATATGCATAAAGAGGTGGAGGTCGCTGGGAGCCAAATCTGGGCTGTATGGTGGATGCCTAAAAACATCCCATTTGAACTGGTCCAGAAGGTCTTTGTTTTTCTGAGCAGCGTCGTTGTTGCAGCAGCATGAGGACGAACGTTGTCATGCAGGAATATGGCGCCAGATGAAAGAAGACCACGGTGTTTGTTTTTAATCGCCCGTCGTAGGTTTTTCAGTGTACGAATCCGCATTGATTGTCGAACCACATTCCATGAAATTCAACCAGCAGCACCCGTTTTGAATCCCAAAACACCGTTGCCATGAGCTTTTTGCCGGAAAAATCTTGCTGGCCTTTGGCGACTCCACACCTTTGGCTGTTGTTTAGTCTCAGAATTCATGTACTTAACCCAAGTTTCATCTCCTGTCACAATTCTGTTCAGAAAAGATTCTCCTTCTTGGTCATAACGCATCAGAAAGTCCAGAGCCGAGGTCATTCGTTGAGTTTTGTAGTGCCATTTTTTTCGGGACCCATCGAGCACAACACTTTCGGTAGCCTAACCTGTCAGTCTCTATTTCGTACAAAACAGTCCTGGAAATTTGTGGATATTCTTCCGAAAGTTCTGAGATGGTGAAACGTCGGTTGTCACGAATTTTTGCGTTGATTTTCTCAACCAGTTCATCAGTGACCAAGATGGTGTGCCACTTCTTTCTTCGTCATGGACATTTGTTTGGCCATTTTTAAACGAGCGCACCCATGCCCGAACAACTCCTTCACTCATTATCTTTGGGCCATACACAGCACAAAGTCCTCTATGAATTGCTGCTGCCGAATATTGTTTAGCTGTGAACAATCTAATGACAGCACGCACTTCATACTTGGCGGGATTTTCTATTGCACCACACATTTTGGCAAGCGACCGAAAAACAACTAGCGCTCGGACGACCTCCACTCTACCACAGCTGGACGCCGACAGACCTGCCATGCGCGCCAGCGTAAGAATATCGGCAGTGAGCAAACGGAGGTTACTTTCCGAACAGCCCTTGTAATTTATTAGCAAATCACAAATTCGGTAAACAAAATAGATATCCTTTGATTTAACTGACTTTATGGAGGCAGGTTATCCTTGGATACTCCGTTAAATAAGAGCCTCCTTTAAAAATACCATTAAAAATTTTTTAAATTTGAACACTGCTCATGTTTTAACTAAAGCTACATTCTCCTACAATGTCCAAGATAATTTAAAGACATAATTTTAATATTTACATCACTTTTAAGTTGATACCTTAAAATATGTATAAAATTATAACTATATTTTGATCAAATGAATGTATGTTTTATTTATTTTAGTTGATTTTTATTAATTTTACAAGAGTTTTAAATATTGTTTGTTTCATTGATGTTATAAATTAACTTATAAAATAAAGAAACAATTAATTTACAGTACAGTATTAACATAACCTGCTATTATTTTATAAATACAGGGTGATTCGCATAATGTTCCGAGCACTTTCTGAGCTGATTCCACTAGCGAAAATAATGAAAACGTTCATATAAACATACGTTCGGGAATGCTTCTTCAAAGAGTTGTAGCTGGGAAAAGATTTCACCTGTGTTTCAGAATCCCCGCAGGAACGAAGTACTACCGAAATATTTAGCACTTTACCCAAAGTGTAAAAAACTCCTATAAAAGCGAGCGTACATACGTGAGTGACATATAATATAACAGCTGATTTCACCCATCATCTGTATGAAACACCCAGCGTAGATTATACTTTGGGGTTATGTTTACAACTTCAATCATTATAATTTTTTGTGAAGTTGATTTTTATAATATAAGTGCTTTGAGGTTATAAACTCATCAACTCATAAATACAACCTTTTATCATCACTATATTCGTTTATACAAATTTCTAGAAGATTCGTATATCTTCGTACAACATATAAACATATTCGATTATTAATTTCTTCACTATAATATTTATAACTTCTAAATCATTTGATCTATCAATATGAAATAAAAATAATATATTATTTACCTTTTAGGTCCGTCTTGTGACTTCAGTTGCGAAGATTATGACTAGTTTCGGGGTCTTGACCCCATCATCAGATACTAATTTCACTCATATGAGCACGTCACACATTAAAAAAAAAAAAAAAAACACACACACACAACACATACACAAACACACATAAAAACCTCAACGTGTCTGCCACCGTAGTGCACTCGGTCATGTCTATCTACGTACTGCCGGCAAGGGTTAACTGTCAAGCTGATAACGGCCTCTCTTAGGCGCTTTCTTTAAATAATTTATTATATTTATTTGTGACTTGGCACCCAAAAAATGAATATCAAAAATGAAATAAAAAGCAATTCAAATATAATATTTGTATCTTTCTTTAAATATATAATAACGTGTATAAATACAAAAATTTTACAAATAGGCATACAGTTTTATAATGCTTAAATTTGTACACTCTTTTTTTACCGAGTTAAAAATCCACATAAGCATAGTTAGGTAGGCCTGGATAAAGTCTGTTGTTTTTAAATAGTATTTTTTTAAATTATGTATTTCTGATGGGTACTTATTTAATTAATATGAATGTGATTTTTCACAGGGGCTTACTAGTTTTATGTAAAACTAGGGGAGACCCCTGCGTGCTCCGCACGCCAACCCCCAATGGAGCCTTCTAAAAACAAATGTTATGTTTTATTTATAATGAAGTTGTACGATTAATAATAACCTCAAAACTAATATGATAAATAATGATAAATGTTCAAATCAAATTATTTCTTATATTTGACAATAGCAGTTATAATAATGGTTAAAAGAACCAGCAAGGATCAGGTCTACACTTTAAAACCCTAACCTAAAAGCTAGAAATACAAAAATAATTGCTTCAAATTTTGAAATCAGCTGTTAATGGAAATATTTTAACAAACATCTATATTATCTGTTATTTTCTTCAATTGGTTGCTATGGTAATAAATGTAAATACATGTGTTGGTTTATTATTCTAGGTCTAACCTAAGAATTTTTCCGACTAAATTTACAAATATTGAAATAAAAAAAGGTTTTTATCGAAATGAATGTTACTCAGGGAAAGTGTAGCTTTTTTAGTAAAACTATTTTTTCAATCGGTGCCGTAGTGCCAGAGATTACCCCCTACATACAAACAAATAACAAAAAAACAGAATTTATCTCTTTATAATATTAGTAAAAATGTATGAAAGTTAATAGAACAGCCATACAACCTTTCAAAAATCACACTTATAAGGTTTCTCTTCTATGTGTGTGTCAACGTGTATCTTTTATAGGTTAATAAGTAGCAGATTTTATTTTAAAATATAATTTACATTAACTAACTGTCATATTATTTTACAGAACGGCTGTTTTATGTTTTTAATTTATTTATTTAATACCAAATGTTTAAATGTAAACTGCAGAACAGCTGTTTTATGTTTTTAATTTATTTATTTAAAACCAAATGTTTTAATGTAAACAAAGCAGCTGTTTTTAAATTCTCATGTATTTCTTATGGGGATTTTTCGTTTTTCAGGGACCTCAAAAACCCCTTAGTTTTTAATTTTAGAAAAAACTTATATTTTTTTCCCTCGTTCCTTGAATCGATACCTTTAATTTGATACCTCTCCCATCATCCTCCGATTTACCAAATTCCCACAATTTTGAATCTAAAATTTCGCTTAAAGAATTATATATAAGGATTTACAGACAAATAGAATGAAATTCGGTTTCAATTAAAGCAAAATACAGTAGACAGTAAATCGTATTATTTTTGTAATGTAAAATTTGCATCACATTAAAGGAAAAAATATGTTTTTAAAGTTTGTTTTTGTTTATTATTGGCCTATTTTACATAATAAACTTCAGAATTAAATTCTAAGTTGTATTTGATAAGTTTATGCTTCCTAAAGAAAACATGTTTGGAAAACCTAAAGAAAACATGTTTTCGAGACCTAATTTTGTGTTTTGCATCAGATATCTCAAAACATGTAGTTATTTTATTCAATTCGTCTGCTCATTTTAGATAAAATAAATTTAATTTTACACCTTTATTAACGAACTACTAGGGCTTTGTTTCCGCAGGGAATCTGAAACCCCGGCAAAATCTTTCGCCAACTGTTACTCTCAACAAAGCATTTCCGGATGTTTACATGAACTTTTTTTCATTATTTTCGCTAGTGGAATCAGCTCAGAAAGTGCTCGTAACTTTATGCGAAACTCCTTGCTTATAAATATAGTTTTTAAGAAATAATTGTAAATTATTTATATTATTAGACTGTAGCTGATAATAATAGTTATTATTTCAAGAGTGGAACACTTTTATTGTTAATGTTTACAGCACAAATTCTAACTTGTATGTGTGTTTTGTAATGTCTGTGGGTTATTGTTGGAATAAAAATAAGTTTAATTTTTTTATAGAAAATACACAAATTATTTGATTTTCCATTGGGTAAATGTACAGTGTGGCCTAAAAAACCTCACTGAAACTTTATTTTATAAACAACATTTCCCAACTTTTTGGATTTTAAAATTATGGAGGGCGTGACGCCCTCCAAAAGCGACCTCCCTGATGGATATTTACAATACGATTTCGACTACTAACGGTAGTCAATTCACATTGATTTCCAACATTTTCAAGGAAATTATTGCAACATAATTGTTACGAAAAAATGTTACAAATAATCACAACATCATGGAAGTGAATCAATTTAAATTAAACAGCAGAGTCTTCCTTTTTGGTTGCAAACCCGTCAATAACTTCTTCAGGATTTTCAAGTAACATCTGACTTCGTTCTCTTTCTATGGAAATAAGTGTGACTCATTGTGGAGACATTTGTTCTGGTGTTGCTGTGCTGACTGGAACTGCTAGCAATGTTGCTGGAAGGGTCTTTAATACTTTGAGTTATGGTCCCAAATATAGGTTACGTTATAAACCATCCATCTCTAGTCTTATTTGTCTGCCACTTTTGAACAAATAATGCATTTATTATGTTAAAATATATAAAGTTATAATTGAGAATTGTAATAATGAAAGAAGTACGCCTTCTCTATTGTAACATTTTATTGAAGACTGGCCTAGAGAGGAAACATATGTTCAACAAATATTCAAATTGTACATAATAATCATCTGACACGCCCTCTCAATTTGAACCTTTTAAATTTTACATACGATGAAACCTTTTACTGGAAACCCTTAGCTACCAAACGAGCCTTTTTGGTACCATCAATTCCATCTTGTATCAATTGCCTTTTCTCCTTTTGGTAAAGCAGCTCTGGCTCCCAGGTTTTGTGTTTCCCAAGAGCGCTGATCTCTTTGTCTACAGCTTCTCTCCAACCGTCATCCAAATTAATCGCAGCTTCAAAGGAACTTGGAACTCCTGCACACAAACAGTACGCCAAATGCATTTCATCTTCGCTCATTTCAGCCATCATCTTTGTAGCATGTATAATCCTTTAATTTACTTGGTGCAGATGTAACTCTGGTGCTCTTACAAATTGAAGTTGTCTGAATTTCTTCTATAGGAAGTTCTCCTGTAGTGTTTTTATCCCAGCGTTACTCAGAACAGTCATTTTCAATTGGAATATGTGGGGTATTTGTCACACTGACTTGGTGTTTATACTTATAATCTTTCTCATCAAATGTGACATCTCTTGAGATTACTATCTCATTTGCCTTTGGGTCCCACAATCTATATCCGTTAGTAGCATATCCAACCATAATGCCTTCTATTGTTATTGATTCCAATTTATTGGATGGTACCGGCAGTTTGTATGCCCAAGCCTTTGCACCAAATACTCTCAATTCATCAAAATTTACCTTTCCAAGATACATTTGAGCTGGTATCTTACCTTTTAGTGCACTTGTTGGAGAACGGTTCAGTTGATTCGCAGCACAGCATACTGCTTCTCCCCACAGATACATTGGTAATTCTGTTTCAGCAAAAAGTGTTCTTACTCTACTCGTCAAGGTAAAATTGATCCTTTCACCGACACCATTTTGCTGTGGTGTATATGGCAAAGTATGTCCTATAACTTCCCTTTTGCTTACAAAAATTTTTAAACATATGGGACGAGTATTCACCACCACAATCTGACCTAACTCTGGAGCAGTAATACCCTTTGGCTTTTAATTCTTGTACATAGTTCATATTCTGCCTCGTCTTTATTCTTGAGCAAATACACAACGGCAAAATGTGAATAATCATCGGTAATGGTTTGATAGTACCTCTTGCCATTCCTTGTGTGTATTCTAAAAGGACCAGCAAGATCACTGTAAATAAGGTCACCGATTTTTCTTGATCTTGGTAAATCTACATCTTTAAAGGGCTTCCTCTTTGCTTTACCCTGTTTACATGGACTGCATGTTCCAAAATTGGATGGAAAATTCAATAGCAGCCTAATACTTTGAGCATTTAAATGGCCCAATCTTTGATGCCACAATAGGCCTACATCATTATTTGATGTCGCACAACAAACCTCATTTGTAGAAAATTTAGGTAAGTAAAACGTTGCTACGTATAGATTACCCACTGATTTACATTTTACATGTAATTCATCATTCATTATTGTAACTAACTTTCCACCACTGTTGAACATTACATCGTATCCTTTTTCAGACATTCTTTTAACCGATAAAAGATTATATGAAAAACCAGGAACTATTATTGTAGGTATTGATATGAATGCGTAGCAGTTACCCTTACTATTTAAAACTTTTAAGCGAAGTATACCCTTTTTTGTACCTTTAATAATATCACCATTAGCAATTTTAATCTCCATCTATATTTTCAACATCTATATTTATATTTTCAACATTTTGCATAAATTTCTCTACCTGTTCACTAACCCAATGATTAGTTGCACCACTATCTAGAACAAAATTAATGCTATTACAGTTATTCTGTAGTACAGTAGAACTCCAACTATCCGGATTAATTGGGACCGGACCCGATCCGGTTAATCAAAAATCCGGATAATTGGATTTTTCTCGAAAAAAGGCCGTTTTTAGGAGAAAAACATAAACAAAACGGAATAGAGAACATTTACGGTATTTATTTTGAAAAAACAATATCAATGATAATGTTTACATTACGTAATATTTAAAAACAATATTAAATCACTGTAAAATACATTATTTTTTTAACATACCAGGAAGAGTCGGCTGTTTTGCTACCTTAAATCGATTCCCAATCTGATCCGGATAATTGGAGTTCTACTGTACATTATAATACTTTATCACCCGCAGCAATAAAGTCAAATTCTTTTAATTCTTCTTGTTCAATTTGTTGCGCTAGTTTTGAATTTTCACTAATTCGTGCATGGTTAACACTGCCATGTCCATGAGAGTTGCCTCTTCCTCTAGAATTGCCGTAATAACCTCGACGATAAGTTGTCTTACTTGACTCATTACGTTTAGCAGAAATAATGCCCCTTACCTTCACATTCCTAACATATTATGTCCCGTTTTTTGTTAGTATTTACCATTTGAAATGATTTATTGTTAGTATTTACCATTTGAGATGAGAAAGAACAATTGCCTTCTTTTTTAACCGTATTTTCTTTACTTTTGAGTTCCGAATCTAATAACCTTGTCTTTACATCTGTATAAGAGTATGCTGATTTATCCTTATTCATAACTGTTTCGATTGACACAATAACACTATCAAAGCGATCTGGCATTGTTAGTAGAAGACAACAAGTTTTGTCAGTATCATCCATCACATTTTTATCAACTGCATCAAGCTCCTTTATTAACTTCTCACTTTATTAAAATGTTCTTCCATTTCACCTTCCACGAATTTCAGTGTTAAAAACTTTTTCATCAAATACATTTTAGAAAGTACACTCTTTCTTTGAAATACATTTTCTAGACTTTCAATCATCTGTCTTGCACTTTTAGCATCCTGTACATATTCTATGTATCTGTCCGACAAGGACTGTACTATAACACATTGTGACTTTGCATCTTTCCACTTAAATTCTATTAGTTCATTACCTTTAAGGGCTACTACTTCTGAGTCAATAGTTTTCAAAAAATCATTTACACCTTCCTTTTGTAAGACAATACCTATTCTGAATTTCCAATTCGTAAAATTGTCAGCAGAAAGCATAGGAAAGGGAATAGTTGATGTAGCCATTTTAGGTTATGTTTCTGTGAGGTTCAATAATAGCAAACTGCTAATAATTCTCAAGATTTTGTAATTCTACTAAAAAAATGTCTTATCTTTATAACTTACCTGATCATAATCGACCCATAACCTATTAAAATATATTAAGTTATAATTGAGCTTTGTAGTAATGAAAGAAGTACACCTATTGTTACACTATTGTAACATTTTATTGAAGACTGGCCTAGAAAGGAAACATGTGTTCAACAAATATTCAAATTGTACATAATAATCATCTTACATATTATTCACTAGGGGAAATCCGCACGCCAACCCCATTAGAACCTTCTATACACATAATCATGTTATGTTTTCTTTATAAAAAAAAGAGTAGGATTAATAATAACCCCTAAGCTAAGATGGTAAATAATGTTAAATGTTCAAATCAAATTATTTTGTATGTTTTAGAACAGCAGTAATAAAGGTTAAAAGAACCAGCAACGTTCAGGCCTACACTTTAATAAAAACCTAACCTAAATGTTAGAAATACAAATAATTGCTTTAAAGTTTGAAATCGGCTGTTAATGGAAATATTAGAGCAAGCAGCTGTTTTATATGTTATTTTTTATTCAATAGTTTGCTATGGTAATAAATGTAAATACATTCAAGAAATATGACGTGTTGGTTCATCAGTCTAGGCCTAACCTAAGACTTTTTTATATAAGAATCTTTGTAGCCTATCGGATTGCTTTATTTATAAACCGGGGGAAACAATGTAGGCTCAGGTCAACACTTTAAAAATGTAACCTAAAAGTTAGAAATACAAAAATAATTGCTTCAAAGTTTGAAATGGAAACTTGGAGCAATAATGGCAAATATTGGAGCAAACAGCTGTTTTATATGTTATTTTATTCAATTGGTTGCTATGGGTAATTCAGTAGTCTAATCCTAACCGAAGAATTTTTTTCAACTAAATTTACAAATATTTAAATAAAAAATGTTTTTATCAAAATGAATTATAGCCTATATGTTACTCAGGGATAGTGAAGCTTTTTGTTAGTAAAGTTTTTTCAATCGGTTCAGAAGTTCCAGAGATTACCCCCTACATACAAAAACAAACAAACAAAGTTTACCTCTTTATAATATTAGTATAGATTACTCATTACTGCCAAACAATAAATTATTCATTGGATTTATTAATTTGTAGTTTCTATTTAATTGTTCTACTTTAAAAAAAAAAGAGAAAATAAATAAATTTTGAATTGCGTTAGGCTCGGGCCCAATTGGCCCTCCTGCTAGAACCGCCGCTGATTGTTTGCATTCTGCAGATTTTGGCCTTTGGGGCTTTTATGACCCTTTAGATGTAGTGTGTGTACGTAATTTTACTAAGGGAAATAAATTGAATGAAAACATTTCACATGCTGTTCTTATTGATATCCTTGCTGAAAGGAAACAGATATGTACGTATAAAAGTATTTCTATGAAAAAATAAGGAGACAAAAATCCCTTCCAAGAATGGTGGACCAATGTCGAGAGAGGAAGATGGTGCCTGGTTTATTAAACAGCTGTGCGTTTGCAACATCTGCTTGCAAGTAAGAAACATTACCCACTAAAACATCCTCAATTCTTCCATGCACTGGCGACAGCGGTAGCAGTATCTAGGGAACACCCTAATGGCTGCAAGCTGCAAACTAGATACACTCACTGAAACATCATACAATTAGTGGCTCGAATTATATTAATCGTCATCATTTGGAGTCGCTGTAATGTCACCTCTACAGTAGATCGTTGAAGACTTCAGGTATGTCGAGTCTCTTGCAGATCTCAGCTAAGTGTAGATAGCCCGAGTCGTGTGAATCCTGAAACAATTTAGAGGCGCATCTCCTAGCAATAACATCTTGAGTACTGATGCCAGCTGACCGCGTACATCAGCACGGATCACACAAGTAACAGAAAAATCGTGACTTTAGCTCATATACGCAAAGGGTTTTGTCATGCCAACAAGGGTGAGAGGCAGCTCTGGATTCGCTTTCCTTCGGTGACCTTGTTCTGCACGTGTCATCTAAAGTTGAGTCTGCTGACCAGTGTAATGCCAATGTACTTGACAGTAGACTTCCAGGTTTAAAACACATCTATAGTAATATTATAAAGAAGTAAAATTTGTTTGTATGTAGGGGGTAATCTCTGGAACTACTGAACCGATAAAAAATAGTTTTACTAATAAAAAGCTACGCTATTACTGAGCAACATAGGCTATAATTCATTTTTATAAAACCGTTTTTTATTTCAATATGTAAATTTAGTCGGAAAAAATTCTTAGGTTAGTCCTAGACTGATGAACTAACACATGTATTTACATTTATTACCATAGCAACCAACTGAATAAAGTAACAGATAAAACAGCTGTTTGCTCCAATATTTCCATTAACATCTGATTCCAAACTATGAAGCAATTATTTGCATTTCTATGTTTTAGGTTAGGTTTTATTAAAGTGTAGACCTGAGCCTTGTTGGTTCTTTTAACCTTTATTACTACTGTTATAAAATATACAAAATAATTTGATTTGAACTTTTAATTTAACATTATTTACCATCTTAGTTTTGAGGTTATTATTAATCCTATACCTTTATTATAAAGAAAACATAACATGATTATGTGTATAGAAAGTTCCAACGCAGGGTTTTCCCCTAGTTATATATATTTAAGATGAATTTTGTTTGTTATCCAAGTCAAGGTATTATTGACACCAACACACTTATTTTATCCAAACACGTATTATTGAACTCTTGGTAATATTATCTCTGTTATTGAACAACCAATAGAATTTTTCTTCATAATACGACACGGCTATCAAGATTCAAGATAACGATCTTAAATAAACAATACTGTAAAGTTATAAACATAAAAACATAAGCCGTTAGTTGTTAGTTGTCCAACGGCATTGAAACGGTGCGCACCACGCGTGTCGCGATGTGTTTTATGTATCTGTGTAAATGTTATATTATATGTTTGTCTGTGATTTTGAATTGTAATGTATTGACAACTGGATTGAGGGATAAACTCTAAGGCCATCCTTACCATAGCTTAGGCACTAAAAAGCGTTGGTGCAAACCAATAAAGAAGTCACGTTTCGGAGCCCATATGAAGTAAGTTATTGTTAATTATATTTATATATGTGTGTGTGTGTTCGCACTCTAACGGCTAAACAGTACAAAAAAAGTTGTGTTTTTAGCCCAATAGATAGCAGCACTGTCGTGGCCAAATTAATTTTACTGATTACTCATTTATTTTTTATCCGATTTGAAAAAATAAAACTGTTTTGTAATCAGTATAAAGTTGTTAAAGGCGCTATGCTTTCTAATTTTCGAAAACATTTCTTAATAAATTTTTACAATTAATAACTTTTAAAATAAGTCAAAATTTGACTAAAACAGGTAGTCATTTTTAGGGCAAATTTTTTTGAATAATTTTAAAGTTTATTTCAAACAAATCGGTTGAACTGTTTTGTCAGAAACGCGTTTTTAGTTCCAACGTTGTGTCACTCGTTGAACAGCTAACTGACACTCGCACGCACCGACGCGACGCGACGTAGCGCCTTCTCTCTCTCTCTCTCTCTCTCTCTCCTCACAGGCACATACAACCCATCCTCGCGGCTCGCAGCTCCCAGCTCTCAAACAACACACAGCCCAAGACGTTTATGATCCGTTTACGTTTTTGTGCGAAATGATGAAAACGAACAAATAAAGAAATGTAATTCAAATGCTCACCAATAGTTAAAGAGTGTATCTCCTCTGTTGATGTAAACATATTTATGTAGCCAATTTCATCTAACTTATGTTTAATTTAATTATAATTTGTGTTAAACGTTTTTAATCTGTGTATTTAATTTAATGGGTCTACAACTGTTTAAAATTAATTAATTAAAATGAATTAATCCTGGGATCGAGACAAATAAATTTCACAATACAAAACTTGGTCTTTTGTACTTTGTCGTCTGACTGTCTGTATGTGTTTTTTACAAAATAATTCATAATCTACCGAACGGATTGACCGATTGAGTTCAAACTTGACATGAAGTTGACCTAGCAATGATCTACTTAAAATAAATAATGTGTTTTAAAATGGCGACTGTTTCAAAATTTCAAACCCAAATTACCCAAAAACGGTACATTTTAACAAAAAAATGTCAAGACATCTTTTTTATAGCCCTTTTGATTTATCATCGGATAGTGTTACTGTAAAAACAATCGGATGACGGATAATAGTTATGTTAAAGAGCCGATACAGAATAAAAAGGACTACAAAAAAGATGACTTGAAACTTTTTATAAAAATGTATGGTTTTTGGGTAATTCAGGTTTGCAATTTTTTAACAGTCACCATTTTAAAACGCATTAATGGATATAATCGCTTATTTTACTTAAAATATATCATTGTTAGGTAAACTTTATGTCAAGTTTTAAGTCAATCGGTCAAACCGTTCTCTAGATACAAATTATTTAGTGAAAAAACAAAATGGCCGCTATGGAGAAAACCAGGGCTCTATAACAAGGGCTAAACCGTTTCTTTGATCTCGGCACTGTGCCGCCAGTTTCACTCTGACGTCACAATGCTGATACACGCTAGCTGGTAATATTTGAGTAGTGCGTGCGCAGTCGCTCGATGTTTTAACTCGATGGAAAGGCTTCAGTAAAATAAAATTTGGATATTCTTAATCTACATAAAGTACGGATTCTAACAGTATAAAAAACTTTTATTTTAACAGGTATTTCGAATTTTAATAATTGAAAATATTTGAGAATTATCACAGACTGACATGAAAAAGTCACTAAGCGAGGAAATTTTTTATTTTTGGGTTACAAACAAACTTCCAGCGGGAAAGTTGTAGCCATTGAATTGATCTAAACTATCCAATTCACCGATTTGTGATAAAATGATTACATCATTATGAAATCGTTTTTTAAATGAGCGCTAGGAGGTGCCGCGCCACGACTCCCGAAGTACAGTTGTTTGATACGGGAATAACGTTTATGTACATATTGTTATTTTAAGTACTGTAAATCACTTGTCCGCAGGAAAAAAAAGTAAGCATTTTATTTTAACATAAACTAATTATGATTTATAATTAATATTTGATATTATTGAAGAAACATTTAAGTACTCCGCAAATTAGACAACAATGAACAAATTATTTAAAAGACAGCATATTTCTTTGTTGTAAAGCAATTCTTTTAATTAAATATGAAGCTAATTTTTTTACGTAATTACGATTTTCTTTTTCCATCATTGATCTCTAATTTTATTTCTTTGAATGTACGTAATAATGATATTATTTTTTAAACGTTAACCTCCAACTTAACTTTTTGTGTCCACTTCAATAATATCAAATTTTAATTATAAATTATAATTAGTTTATGTTAAAATAAAATGCTTATTTTTTTTCTAGCTGGCATAATTACCTGGGGACAAGTGATTTACTATGTTACCTTAAATAACAATATGTACATAAACGTTATTCCCGTATCAAACAACTGTACTTCGGGAGTCGCGGCGAGGCACCTCCTCGCGCTCATTTAAAAAACGATTTCATAATAAGAAATTTCCTCGCTTAGTAACTTTTTCATGTCAGTCTGTGATAATTCTCAAATATTTTCAATTATTAAAATTCGAAATACCTGTTAAAATAAAAGTTTTTTATACTGTTAGAATCCGTACTTTATGTAGATTAAGAATATCAAAATTTTATTTTACTGAAGCCTTTCCATCGAGTTAAAACAGCGAGTTAACGACTGCGCACGCACTACTCAAATATTACCAGCTAGCGTGTATCAGCATGGTGACGTCATAGGCGATCGATACTGGGTCACGGTAAATGATCAAAATGGTATAGCCCTTGTTATAGAGCCCTGGGAGAAAACAAAGCGTTTCCGGACACATGTCCAATTGATGTGTTTTCTAATTCTTATGTGCTGAATCATATCCTAAAATATTACATAGTCATTACGAAACATCCTGTATATACAAGAAACATATCTTAGTAAAAGTATGCAAAACATACCAATATTGTGGTTACGAATGCTGAATTAATATTTTATAACAACCAAGTGGGACGAGCAGGAAAAACAATACATGTAATGCTCTTCAACAATATATGGGAAAC
>JAGFPH010003016.1:98565-113462 GCA_018207615.1 Philaenus spumarius
ATTGCACACGGGCTTATGAGTGGGAGAAATTGCGCAAAAACCTGACATGGATAATGAAAAAATCATTTATTGGGAGTTTCCTATCAATTTTGTTCCTTGTTTCGGGGACTGTACCTGAATTACCTTTGCAAAGGATTGTAGTAAATTTAATTAACTTTCGAACGATATAGCTCAAAAATTGCACACGGGCTTTTGAGTGGGAGAAATTGTGCAAAAACCTGACATGGATAATGAAAAATCATTTATCGGGAGTTTCCTATCAATTTTGTTCCTTGTTCCGGGGACTGTACCTGAAATATCTTTGCACAAGATTATAGTTAATTTAATTACCTTTCGAACGATATAGCTCAAAAACTGCACACGGGCTTATGAGTGGGAGAAATAATGCAATTTCCTCGCTCTAACTTTGCCATTTTGGTTTCAATCAAACAAGAAGCCATTTTGTGTATAATTGAAAAATAAAAATATCAGTGTGTGGGACATGCTACAAGGACCCTTCCACTAAAATTTCAGCTATTTTGAAGTATATTTATTACCATTTTATCAAGGTGGGAAAACCCCATATACATATATACCCTTAAATCCCTACCCAAAAACGATTAATCGGTATAACTCCGCCATTTTGAATTGGATCGAAAAACAAAAAAAAAAGAGTTTCTGAAGAATCCTACTAGGACCTTTTCACCAAAAAATCAGCAATTTTGAAGCATATTTACTACCACTTATCAATCCGGGAATAAAACAGATATATATATATAAAGTAATTTTCAAATTGGGTCGAGTGTAATAGCTCTTATTTTCTTCAAAAATTTGGCTAAAAAACATACCATAAATATGATTGTCTATAGTCAAATAATAATTAAAAAAACACAATTTTAGGGTCGACCTAAATAATATTTAATATCTTATTCATTATTGTGATTCCTACTTCCTGGACCATTATTGTAAAATTTTGTAATTAATTTACCAACCTTCAAATGGTCCTGTTGATTTCCCCTCTAATGCTGCTGGGTCTGACTAGTTTCGACACAACTCTGTCATAGTCGAAGACGAATATTTAAAACGTTGAACACATTACACAAATCACTACACAACACATAAAGTACACGCACATAATGTTCACCATTAAAGGGTCGTTAAATAATTAAAATGGGACATAGCTTTCCACACAAGTACTTGCGGGTGGTCTCGAACGCGAACTGGACTGGAAAGGAACAGATAGCCCGTCATTGCAATGTGGGGTTGGTTGCATAACTTGCCGGTGTATTTAAATCTAATATAATATCGAATATAGCGTTGGATTTAAACTGTATCTGATCATTAAGTATGTCTTGTGGTTGTGTTTTTAAGGCTTTGTAAATGTGGAACTGTTCCAGTGTGTCCATTTGTTTACCTTTGGCGCATTTCCCTAGGATCTCCATGTCTTTGTCTATAACATTGGTCAAATGATTTGAATCAATCAAGTGTTCAGCGAACGTGGACGTTTGGTTAAGCGTACGTTTAGGTAAATGTTCTCTGTACCTATCTTTGAACGTTCTTCCCGTTTGACCAATGTAAAACATATCACATTCGCCACAATTAAGTTTATACACACCGCTGCTTTTATAGGTGTCATCATCGGTCTTGTGCGATTTACGCAAAATAGATTCCAAGTTGTTGACATTTTTATACGCTATAGAATATTGGTGTTTGTTTAGAATGTGATCTAAAGCGAATTGAAAATTCCTGCTATATTCCATGGAGACATATTTTTTATCAGGTTTGGTGTGTTTGGTCTTAGTTTGTTTGCGTATAATTCTGTCTACCATTTTGTGGTGGTATCCGTTTTTTGCAGCGATGTACCTAATGGTGTTGAGCTCGTTATTAAAGTCATGGAGAGTTAAGGGGACGGTTCGAAGCCTCCGTATGAGGTGGTGGTACGCAGTCATTTTGTGTGAGAACGGATGATTCGAACTATTGTGAATGGTTGCATCGGTTTGTGTTGGTTTTCTGTAAATATTAAATTTGTGCGAACCGTTGAGGTTAGAAATGGACAAATCAAGGTAGTTTAAAGTTTTGTCAACCTGAACTTCATGAGTGAATTCGATCTTGCTGTGAATTTTATTTAATTGATTAGTGAACATTTCAATCTGCCTAATGTTCCCTGTGTAGAGACATATTATGTCGTCTACGTATCTGTAGTAGTATACGATTTTTTCCCTATATCTATTGTTGTCGGTCATTATGTGCTTGTTCTCGAAATCATTCAGGAATACCTCTGCCAAAATGCTGGACAGAGGAGAGCCCATTGCGAGGCCCTCATTTTGGATGTAAAACTTGTCATTAAACTTGAAATAATTTTGTTTCATAATTATTTGAAGTAGGGAAATAAGTTCGATTATAGCTTCATTTCTCATGGAGCTATTTTCCTTGAGTTTGTTTTCCAAAATGCCTAAAGTTTCTCCTATAGGAATGTTCGTGTACATGTTAGTTATGTCCAAAGATATTAAATTCTGACCATGTTGAATTTTTACATTTTTTATATTTTCTATTAATTCAAGACTATTTTTAAGACTGTGGTTGGGTTCGAATTTTATGTTATTTCTTATTAATTTGTCAATATGTTTGGCTAATTTATACGCAGGAGAAGTGGTGAAATTAACTAAGGGTCTGATGGGCATGCTTGGCTTATGTATTTTAGGAAGACCTCTTAGACGTGGGGCGGACGGTTTAATCTGTTTTAAATGTCGTATTGCGTCACTGTTGAACAAATATTTGCACTTGTTTAACTGTTGTTTGATTTCAGTATTAAAGACTGTTGTGGGGTCTCTGTCCATGGTATTGATATTATTGTTTGTGATGAATTCGGTTACTTTGTTGACATATTCTGATTCAGACAAAATTACGGTAGTATTGCCTTTGTCCGCTTTAGTGATTACGAGTCTATTAGTCAACAACTTCGATTCAATGTTTTTGGCTATCTTTGATTCAAAGTTGGGCATGTAACGGGTTTGTTTGTTTTTTAAGTTACTATTTACTTTAAGGCTGGTTAACGTACGGACTTCGTTCTGTATCTTTATCGGTAAACTCCGAATTGTAGTCTCGATATTAATAATCTCGCCGGTCAAAGTCAAAACATTCCCACGTGGTTGGAGGCAATGTTTTAATCCTTTATTCAACAAATCAACCTCTGGACACACTGGAACAGTTCCACATTTACAAAGCCTTAAAAACACAACCACAAGACATACTTAATGATCAGTTACAGTTTAAATCCAACGCTATATTCGATATTATATTAGATTTAAATACACCGGCAAGTTATGCAACCAACCCCACATTGCAATGACGGGCTATCTGTTCCTTTCCAGTCCAGTTCGCGTTCGAGACCACCCGCAAGTACTTGTGTGGAAAGCTATGTCCCATTTTAATTATTTAACGACCCTTTAATGGTGAACATTATGTGCGTGTACTTTATGTGTTGTGTAGTGATTTGTGTAATGTGTTCAACGTTTTAAATATTCGTCTTCGACTATGACAGAGTTGTGTCGAAACTAGTCAGACCCAGCAGCAGTAGAGGGGAAATCAACAGGACCATTTGAAGGTTGGTAAATTAATTACAAAATTTAATATCTGTTGTACTAACATTTAAACAGCTAATTTGTATTAAAAGCTTAACAACCTAATTTTTAGGTTAGGCCTATACCGGACCAATACACGTTCCATTAATGCGTTTACATTCATTACCATAGCAACCAAGTTGGGAATTTATACATTTAAAAAAAAGATAAAGCATTATGTCCATTTTAGAGGTATCACCAAGACCAAGTACACTAATTTAACACAACTCAGGAAGAGCAATGTCCATTTCAGAGACATTGTCAAGTAAACTATTTTAACACAATTTACAAAATAAGGGAGCATAATTTCCATTTCATCGGTAGCGAGACGTGATTAAAATTATACTGAATCAACACAGATTTCTTGAAAATCTTCGAGAAATGTTTACTTTATTATAATTTTAACATTTGTTGTTAAATACTAAAGTGAAACTGCTAATTTGTATTAAAAGTTTAACAACTTAATTTTAGGTCAGGCCTGTACTGAACCAACACACGTTTTTTTGCGCATTTAGCAACCAACTTAGGAAATTTATAAACTAAAAAATAGAAAGCATTATGTCTATTCTAGAGGTATCATTAAGTACAATAATTTAAAACATTTTACACAATAAGGAAGTGCAATGTCCATTTCTGAGGTATTACCAAGTAAACTATTTTAACACAACTTACAAATTGAGGAAGCACAATTTCCAATTCATCGGTAGCGTGACGTGGCTAAAATTATACAGGTGTTGAGTTTAAGCTTTTGAATTTACCACCGCCTACTTTATTTCGTCGATTTCTTCTTTTTTACGATCAGCTGTTACATTCAAAACGTCTTGTTTATATTAGCACGTGTGTAAACCAATGAAGAAGAAGAAAGCATCGACGAAATCAAAAACGAAAAGCGTCTCGGAAGTTCGTATATTATTCGACCTCATTAAAAGAGTGCTCGAAGCGCCTAAAGTAGTTTTCACTTTTAAAAAACCCCTTTTAGGACGTTTTTGAAAAACTCAGTACAATATGTATTATTTTAAAAATTTCTTACAAAATAAGCTAACATTGTTCGAAAAGCTCTGAATTAAGTGTGTAAGTTTTAATTAATTTAAGCTCTCTAACATTGCAACAGCTTTTAACAAATTCGCTGCTACGCAAATTTCGTACTTCCTGTGCTAGGAGCTGACCTTTTATTTTTTGTATTTATAGTTTAGATGAGTGGAAATTACTTTATTTTCTATTTTTGAACCTTCCTACGTAACAATCACAAATATTTTAAAGCGGACGCACATGTGCGTCCATAGCACATAGGCTTAAAGTGGCGTGCAAAGCACGCAATGCTCTGTGTATTGAAAATACTCCCGATAAGGGGGTGGCGTGCGAAGCACGCAATGCATTGTGTATTGAAAATTCTCAAAATACGGGGATTGGCGTGCGAAACACGCATTGCACTTTGTATTGAAAACACTCCCAATATGGGGGATGGCGTGCGAAACACGCAATGCGTTGTGTATTGAAAATACTCCCAATACTAGGGTTGGCGTGCGAAGCATGCAATGCACTGTATATTGAAAATACTGAAAATATGGGGGTTGGCATGCGAAGCACGCAATGCATTGTGTGTTGAAAATTCTCGCAATACGGGGATTATCTTGCGAAGCACGCAATGCATTGTGTATTGAAAATACTCCCAATACGGGAATAGTATGGAAGATAGAGAGCTCTGAACCTGCTCGCTTCGCTCGCCAATACAAACGCAAACAGATTATTGCATACTCTGATATATTCACAGAAATGACGATTGATTAGGACGGAGGCGCTTGGATTTGAAATTTTTAAGCGGCCGCCATTTTGAAACTCATGATTGGATTTAATCGCTTATTTTTCTTGAGATATATCATTGTTAGGTTAAACTTCATGCCAAATTTGAACTCAATCAGTCAAACCGTTCTCTAGATTAGAATTATTTTGTACAAAAAATAAATTGGCGGATATCTAGAAGACGAAGCGTTTTCGGGTCTGTGTTTATACGAACTTTTTTTCTTATTTTGACCCATAAAGTTCACCGAGGTTTGGCACTTTACTTATGGGACACCCTGTATACGATCATCTCTCTGGAATGTTATCACAAAATAAATACAGAAAGCTCGTTTAATTAATAGTCAAGACAAAGCGAGGTTTTTTTGTATACTTGTATGTAAATAGCTTTGGAGATGATCGAGAATCTGCAAGACAAGAGGGGAAGGGCGGTGTAGATGTAAATGCCTAACCAAAAACATCGCGGTTTGCCACATCTTCTACGCTTTTACGTGTTACTATTATCATTTATTATCAATTCAAGGTCATCCTCTATATCTTGGGGCATCTGCTGACGAGTAAACCAATAGACACGCCAGCGCCATCGAGCCGGAATGGAGGGGAGTGGACGTAATTCTTACAATCTATCTGTATACTCGTGCCATGATAACATTAATGAGCAGTGATAGACCAGGCATTGGTAAACATTAAGCGAAAGCAAGGTCTTCGATCTAGCAGGCAGTGCATTAGGCTAGTTAACAATGTACCGGTGTGTGATTAATGTTGTTCTGTTGTTTGCAGTTTACGAAATTTGCGAAGGAAATGGTGAGTGTTTGAAAATAACAATAATTTTGATTGCAAGGTTATTACGATTATTTTATTAACAGTATTTCAGTGCAAGTAATTAGGTTATTTAAATATTGTGTTATTCCAGGCTGGGGGAAGTCCCACGTAAAACTGCAATATCATGTTTTCCAGTTGACCTCACAAGGTAATATACAAATAAATAACAAAATAAATGTGTGCGGTGGTGGGACCCCCGTCAGGAACGAAGTTCATCACGCCTTTTCTTCAATTCTTTTACCAGCCTTAGCGGCAACATACACACATGATTTTAATCTTCCAACTGCCGTTTATTGTTAGTCTGTTTTTTGTACAAATATTTACTGTTTCTAAACGTTCAATGTTATTATAATAAAGGTGTAGAATTAATTATAACATCAAAGCTAAGGTGGTAAACACAGTTAAATGTCCATTCATTGTAAATACATCCAATAAACATAAAATGTCGGTTCATCAGTCTAGGCCTAACCTAAAATTATTGCATGTATGTTTAATTTATTTTACCTGTCTTAACGGCAAAATAAATACTATAATTTTTAGGTTAGGTCTAGACTTAAAATTATATTCTAGGCCTAACCTAAACGGATTGTATGTATGTTGCCGTTAAGGCAGGTAAAATAAATTAAACATAGGCTACACACAATAATTTCAGGTTAGGCCTAGACTGATGAACCCACATTTTATGTTTATTGAATGTATTTCAGCGCTTGACGATAATATCTGAACTACGCCGGACGGTACCGATCGTCTCTTAATTTAAATTGATGAACCAAAACACGTATTTCTTGGATGTATTTACATTCATTGCCATAGCAACCAATAAATAACACTTTATTTCGTTACGCGTTGCATTTTCTATTTGTTAACTCCCACCGCAACCCGCGTTAAGGAGCTTTCGTTCCAAAAGCTCCAAATTCGTACTATCCGCAGATATGTTTTAGGGCTAACTTATAAGGTGAAAAAGGAACCATTTCAGGATCGCGCGTTTGCCAATCAGTCCGTCAGTCTGTCGTGTTTAATTTTCTCCAGAAGGGTTGAAGTGAAATTTTGCATAATCGTAGGGGTCGGGTGAAAATAGTGCCTACATAATTATTAATTTTGTACTTATAATTGAATATAATGTATTTTACGAAGGTGGTTTGGATTGTGTTTTCCTTCGTGTGTTACAAAACACGAATACACCGCCTAATCTTGAAATTGGCAAATGAACCTTCGTCGTTTTTTTTTTTTGTAAGGTGCAAAATATAAATAAAATGATATAACAATGTTCTGCCGGACAATGGCGAAACCTTAATTGCAATGCCATAACTATGTTTTCTAAAATGTCTGCACACAGTAAATCGAAGGTGATTTATTAGAAAAATACTGTTTATTAGATCATTTTCTTTATTCACTACCAGAGAGCAGCACCTCTGGTCAGCCTTTAAATCTAGAATTGTAGTTACTTTATTCGCTACCAGATAGCAGCACCTCCCGGACCTTCTGTATTATTAATCTTTCCTATCTTCTGTATATAATATTACAAACTTCTATATTTCCTACCTTCTCTATATAGGGTCTACCAAAGGAACCTGTCTTTCCTGCGGCGTATTTAAGATTGTAAATTTTAAGGTTATGTAGTCAATGCATCGAATTCAGCGAACAGAGTCAACTTTGAGAAGGCTGGCCTAGGATATTGCATTGGTAAGACGCTCGAGGGCGATTGAAATGTCTTTTGTTTAGGCTACACATGCGATTTTACCAATGGGGGTTTTATTTTTGATTTCCGCCATGTATACACGACATTTAAATTTGAAGAAAGCCGAAATGTATAATTATTAGATAACACAATTCACCCCGATGCTTACCGCTATCAAGTGACTCAACTGAAGATCATGTTAAAAGCAAATATCATTCATGAAAATTTATAGTTTACAATCTTCGTCACCTACGAACTATAATTTAGATGCTCATGAATGGGTTTCTGCAAATTACGCTAGGCCAATCGGAAAAGGGCAGTTGTCACCGCAACCGATGCACCCCGTGTTGCCAGATTTCTGTTAAATTGCTTCTCATTTGAAAGTCATCGCAAACAGGGGAATTGCTTGATGAGGAACTATCAACACGGCAAAAATGCGTCGAGTTGCCCCACAGCAACTCACCCCGCCGATCCTAAAGCACTTTTAATCAAACTATACTTTAAAGTAATAAACACACTTCAAAAAAGTTCCAGAAAATATGGAAAATTACTTTCAATAGGTCACTCAGGTTCTACCTACTAAAAATGCTTTCTACTCTGTGAAAGAATTTTCCAGAAGTTCCTAAACACAATCTGCAGGTGTCGGGAAGAGATAATTTGTTGGAAATATATTTGCTGTGGTTTTTATCAAATTTTTATGAAACTTATTTGTGATTTAGTGTATACGTACGTTTTATTTGTATAAAGTATGTAATAATCATTACGTGTCACATGTTCCATTTGAAACAAATTAAATAAACGGTACCAGGAACTGGCACATACTTTCTCACAGACATATTTAAATTATTAAACAGATTCACTGTGACTTGTAGGGTGGGGTAGGAGAGGTGATTTTTTTATTAAAGTAGGAGATTAACTAATAAATATTATTATTATTATTTAGAGAGAAAACTATTCGATCGATTTCGAACAAATTTGCACCAAACACGTCAATTAGGCCTGTATAGATGCACGAAAAAAGGTTTTGAAAATTTTTAAAAACAACCCCGTTTATGGCCAAAAAAACCCCAAAATCAGGTTATTATTATTAGCTAAACGAGAATTTTTAGAAAGATGAGGTTTTTTTGGCGTATGGTAGGGTACATTAAAGGCTACAAATAAGCCAAATTTTATCAAAATCGTTAGGGCGGTTTTCTTATAAAAAAATAATAACTGATTTTTTGGGGGTCTCAAAATTTGTCAAAACCGTTTTTCTTGCGCCTATACAGGCCTACTTGACATGTCTGGTGTAATTTTGTTTGAAATCGATCGAATAGTTTTCTCTCTAGCTTTGTATACATACAGACCATACATACAGAAGGTCCCAAAACGTATATTTCCACAAAAATCTCAACATCGATTTTTTTTGCGATCACTATACTTTCTCTATACTATAGTATAGTGAGAAAGTAAAAAGTGACGAAAAACAAAAAAATATTCATACGCGTTTCGGTGACCAAGTCATCATCATCAGTGAGGGTTGCAGTTGCAAACTTATTACGAAACGCGTTTGAATATTCTACGTTTTGTTATGAAACATTGTGTTCTGTTGTTGTTTATGTAGACTAGGCCTACTGTCTTTTAAAAGTGTTGAAATACAAAACATATGTAAAAAAAGTAATCATACAATTATATTGTAATCTTGTTATTTTCTCCGTTCTTATGTTGGTCGCAGGAAACCGGTTGTTATTACGTAATAGACTACGATTCTAATTGCGGTAATTTATTGCATTTTTTTCTTGAGGTTTTACTTCCAGTTAGAGTAACAAAGACGAATTGACAGCAACTAACCGTTAGAAACACTGAAGCCCCAACCAAAAGTTCGACATTGAACATATACTGAAGCCCCAACATACAGTACTCATTGAACATCTAGCAAGTAACCAGGTTAGAACTGTAGCAGTGGGAATGTCTGTAACACACAAACCGTTCAGAAGGATACAATAAAGCAAATATTAAGCGAGTAGCGGGGATCAGTTCAATAATTAATGAGTGTAAAATTTCGTGAAAAATCATCATTAAATAGGATTTCTTCGTGCCTCGCACTATACTGAAAGATTCACCTAACTGAACTATTCACCTAACGAACGATTCACCTAATTGAACGATTCATCTAACTGAACGATTCACCTAACTGAGCGATTCACCTAACTGAACGATTCGCCTAACTGAACGATCCACTTAACGAACGATTCACCTACTGAACGATTCACCTAACTGAACGATCCACTTAACGAACGATTCACCTAACTGAACGATTCACCTAACTGAACGATTCACCGCGAACGATTCACCTAACTGAACGATTCACCTAACTGAACTATTCACCCAACGAACGATTCACCTAACTGAACTATTCACCTAACGAACGATTCACCTAACTGAACTATTCACATAACGAACGATTCTCCTAACTGAACGATTAACCCTACCTGAACGATTCACCTAACTGAACGATTCACCTAACTGAACGATTCACCTACCTGAACGATTCACCTAACTGAACGGTGACAGCATGCCACAGGTGTTGTCCTTGATATGCCACAGAACGGTTCAGTAGCTGATGACTTTTTGCAAGCTCATCTACACTCTCATTTCCTGCTATTCCATCGTGCCCTGGTTCCCAAAAGTGACCTTGTTGAAACCTACCAGCTGTGGTCTTGACACATTCCCGGATTGGCTTCGACCTGAATTCATACGAGTTCAGTGCTTTTAACGCGTTCACTGCTAAGGACGCACATGTGAGCTTAACACTGAACACTATGAGAAGCGGCCGAAGCACAATGCATTGCGTGCTTCGCACGCCAACCCCCATATTGGGAGTATTTTCAATACGCACTGCATTACGTGCTTCGCACGCCAACCCTTGTATTGGGAGGACTTTCAATGCGCAGAGCATTGCGTGCTTCGCACGCCAATTTTAAGCCCAAGTGCATCCGCTTAAATATATTAGTGATTATTACGTAGAAATGTTCAAAAATAAAAAAATAAAGTAATTTCTACTCATTTAGGCTATAAAATAAAAAAAGAAAAAAGTCATCTCTTAGCATAGGAAATACGAAATTAGCGTAGCAGTGAACGTGTTAAGTCCACTGAGCTTATGAACCTTGACAGAGGAAGCTAGGGCCTTTAATACTTTATTTTTGAGTGCAATAAGCCCTTGAGGCTCATGTGCATAATGGTTAAAACACCTTTCTAAGAAAAAGAAGAATAATTTTTTTTAAGTACACACAAGTCTTCTATTTTATTAAATATTTTTACCTCAGACCACCCTCTTTCCCATTGCCGGATCTACAAATTGTGGGTCCCCCTGCAAAATTTCTCCAATGGCACCTCGAGCAGACATCAATGGAGGGAGGAGGGGGAAAACTGTACACAATTTTTTCATAAAACAACTAGAGGAAATGTTTAACATAAAGTTTGTCAAATAAATTTTGCTAAACCTTACCAAGTTGTACACATATTTAGGAACATACATGAACGTTAAGTGTAAAACGTTTAGAGATTAACAAGTTTTTACTTTTCCCAATTCAAACTACTTTCAGGAAAAGACAGGGTTAATATAAGTTTTTAGATACAAATATACTTATATAAAGCTAGACGGTAACACTGATTCACTGACATTAATTATTAGGCACTTCCCGTAGTCGGACCCCCTCAACCTTATACTTGAATTAAAGCTCTCTATGAGAAACTTTTAGGTAAATTGCCAGAATTTAACATTTTTTATTTTAACCTTTTGGCCGGGAAAGAGTTTTTAGTTTTTTTTTCAATTTTTTCATTTTTTTACTTTGAGCGCGTTTTGTAAGAAAACGGTAAGAGATAGCAAAAAATGTTAAATACAAAAGTTGTAGAAAATTTAATTTCAAATTAACGATTTCCCATCAGATTCAAGATCCAATCATTCATTTAGTCACTATTCATCCGAGAAGGGAGGCTCCGGCACACAATCCTTCAAATTTCCCATGTTAATCTTATGGAGATAATGTTTAATGAGTTTGAGTCAGCTGCCAAATAAAACAGCTGATTTATGCTCGGTAACGTACAAACGAGCCAAAGATTAACGAGATTCTCTAGCGAAATTGCCAACTGCGAGCGAAGCGAAGCAGCCATCTGAAGCCGAATGCTGAGACGAGGTTGGGACGCGAAGCGTCCAGGGGCAGAGTCCCTAGTTTGTTATAATTGTACAGAAAGAAGTAAATGTGTAATGACTCAAAATTAACTTGGTTCTTTTTATTCACAAAGACAAAATGAAATACACTAAAAACTTTGCATTCACGTTTGCAAATGATTTTACTAAAAAAGTGTTTTTTCTTGGTTTCATTAGAGAAACTCGTTTGGTGAATTCTTTGTAGTCAAGATTATAGAAGCATCTTTGACGTTTATGAAAATTACTCACAGCCCACTTTATCTATGATGCGCGCGCATCACATCGTCAGCACTGCACACTTCACAGCTGATCAGTGGGCAGTTTACGGCGAGTTGTCGACAAGCAGTATACGTTGTTAATACAGTAGAATATTTTTTGCAACCAGAACTTTTCTGTTAAAAACCTTTTCTGCCACCGCTTAAACTCAATATTTCATACAGTTTTACTTTCTCACTTTACTATAGTATAGAGATCGCAACAAAAAAATCGTTGTTGAGATTTTTTTGGAAATATCCGTTTTGCACCCCGAGTCCAAAAAAGTGGATTTACAAAATGTTTGTCTGTATGTATGTATGTCTGAATGTCTGCAAAGCTAGAGAGAAAACTATTCGATCGATTTCGAACAAATTTGCACCAGACATGTCCAACACGTCAAGTAGGCCTGTTTAGATGCACGAAAAAAGTTTTTGAACAATTTTGAAAAACAATACCCGTTTTGGCCAAAAAACCCCACAAAATCAGTTATTATTTTTTTATAAAAAAACGGCTCTAATGATTTTGATAAAATTTGACTTATTTGTACTTTGTAGACCTTAATGTTCCCTATCATATGAAAAAAACGCATCTTTCTAAAAATTCTCGTTTAGCTAATAATAATAATAACTGATTTTTGGGTTTTTTTTTGGCCGAAAAGGGGGTTGATTTTCAAAACCTTTTTTCGCGCATCTATACAGATCCAATTGACCTGTTTGGTGCAAATTTGTTCGAAATCGATCGAATAGTTTTCTCTCTAGGTAATAATAATAATATTTATTAGTTAATCTCCTACTTTAATATCACCTCCCCTACCCCTCCTACAGTTATGAAGTCACAGTGAATCTGTTTAATAATTTAAATATGTTTGTGATAAAGTATGTGCCAGTTCCTGGTACAGTTAATTTATTTTAGCCTCATTTATTTTTTGAGTAAAGGGCCTTTGGGCCCCTTAAGGGCTCGTGGTTTCGTGGTTCCTAGATTAGGCCATACTCTTTCCGACAACACCTTCCACTGAATCCTACGGGAGCGCAGAATTTTATCAGAGCGGAACTGAGACAGGATCAGAGCGGAACTGAGACAGGCCATTACACCACGCCTCTGACCAATGATTGCTCTTGCTGCAGCCATTACACCACGCCCTCTGACCGATGGTTGGTCCCTCCCATTATTAATCCCCCCCATGTAATAATCAGGGTTGCTATCATATCATAACGGACAACTTTTCAAAGCCTTATTCATTTTACAATGTTTCTAATTTAGTTTATATTATAGACCTAATTTGAATTTAACACGTTTCATTACGATATTATTTAATTTGTCTTTAACATTTGTATTTAATATTTTACAAATATAATATTACTAGTAAGCCCCCGTGAAACATCACAGGCTGATTAATTAGATGCAGAAATACATAAATTAATTAATCAAAAATACATTATTTACAAAACCAACTATTTAAAAACAACATTAAGTTATACTTATCTAGGCCTACCTCACTATTCTGACGGGGATTTTTAACTCGGTAAATGTGTACAATAATAAGGATTATAAAACTGTAGGCCTATTTGTTAAACATTTCTATCTACATACGTTATTATATATTTAAAGAAAAATAAAAATACTATCTTTTAATTGCTTTCTATTTCATATTGATAGATCAAATGATTTAAAAGATATTAATATTAGAAGAAATTAATAATTGAAAATGTTTATATGTTATACGAAGATGTAAGAATGTTTCCAAAACTAAACGAATAGATATCTCTTCTTCAAATTAGTAGCCTATAAACAAATATATTTATTATTGATGATAAAAGGTTGTATTTATACACAGTTTGTAACCCCAAAGCAAATATTATAACGTTTATTATAGCATACATTAGTTCTTTAGCTCATATTTAAAAAAATCTACTTCACAAGAAATTATAACGATTGAAGTTGTAAACATAACCCCAAACTATAAAAGCTACACTGAGTTTGTTTAAGTATTACAGATGATGGGTGAAATAAGCTGTTGTATTATATGTTACTCACGTATGTACTTACGGACGTACACTAGCTTTTATAGGAGTTGATTGTTTGGTTATATAACTTGCTAATTGTGTTAGCTTTCAATATAGATTTAAATAATTCGACCACGCCGCTGAGCCACTAACGTGAGTTGAGCAAAGGTCCAAAATTAAGTTTGTATGTTTTAGGGTTTCAACCTACAGTTTGGGATATCAAATATAGGCCTATACATACACGTTTTTGTATCAAAATTTTAAAAATTCAGTGTGGGGTATCGTTTTATATGTTTCTCGGTACGGGAAAACCGATTTTGAGAGTTAAAAAGTCGTAGCGCGTCGGGCTCATGTTTTTGGATCAAAATTTTGAAAATATGGAGTGGGCTATCGTTTTATATGTTTCTGGGTACGAGAAAACCAATTTTGAGAGTTAAAAAGTCGTAGCGCGTCGAGGTCACGTTTTTGTATCAAAATTTTAAAAATTCAGTGTGGGGTATCGTTTTTTATGTTTTGGGTACGGGAAAACCGATTTTGACAGTTAAAAAGTTGTA